>WHYT01016884.1:114000-166772 GCA_009806455.1 Tetrax tetrax | reverse complement strand
TTTTTTTTTTTTTTTTTTTTTTTTTTTTTTTTTTTTTTGCAGAGGGCTCTCTGAGGCAAGGAAGAATCTCTTGCATTTCTACCCCTGTTGCCTTCAGTATTTAAGTGGTACAATTTTCTATTTATTTGCTTGCACAATGCCAAGAATATTCCCAGGTCTTACACTGACCCTGACAGCAAAATCGACTGTAGCTTAACCATTCGCTTCAGTGAATGCAAGAGCAAGACGTGATATCTAATGTGTGTATGTATGCTTCCCTCTTCCAGCAGCTCTAAACCAATATGTTTTTGAAAGAGTTAATGTAAGATATAATCTTTCCATACATTAAAATTACTTGTGTGTAATAGAGTGGAGTATCCATAAAATAAATAATGTATCTAGGATCTCCTTAAAGTTGCTCTTGTCCTGTGCCAAATAACCTTACAAGCCACAAAAGCCCAGAGAAGGGAAGACAAGAAATGAAAAGAAACTCACCACAGTTATGCCATCATTTAGCAATGACTCTCCAAAGATCATCATGTAAAGCTGCTCATTAACAGAAGCTTCTTCAAAAACTACCAGAGCTGCCACAGGATCCACAGCTGAAATCATGCTGCCAAAGAGCAGGTTCTGCAGCAGGTTCAGGTCGGTCAGGCCAAAGGCTTCGATCTGGCAGACTCCATAGAGGGAGAGGCCAATCCCAAGTGAGTTTATCAGAGATCCCAGAACAGACCACCACAGGATAGACCCAAAGTTTTCAAAAAATGGGCGAGTTGGCATGAAATAACCCTCCTCCAGGACAATGGGTGGAAGGAGATACAAGAAGTAAATACTTGTGTTCATCACCGGTGGAGATTTGTGATCAGAAGCAAAGATGATTGCTCCTACCAGTGCTCCAATAGCAATCAGGATGCAGCTTTCAGGCATGAGTCTTGGTAATCGGTGATAGAGATGGAAACCTTGAGTAAAACATCAGAGTATTACTAGAGCTTAAATTAACCTGAGATCAGACAGATGTTTTGCTTGCCTTTGAATACTTTGTCTTCATATAGCCAGGTTTTACTTTCAGAGTTGTGGAAATACATACACAAGCAGTACTGTTCACTTCGAAATGAAACATTCATGGACTTCTGTCACTATAACAGGTGAAGATTTTGCCCATGAAGCTCTTCTCTCCCTCCTTCTCAGCTCTCAATTTCTGAGCAAGTGTGCCTGAGTCTAAGCTCCACTTCTAGGAATGAAGAAACCTCTTTGAAAAGGTACTTCACAACTTGAAAAGAAAATATTCTTCAAGAATCCTTGCTGCATAACCACTACTGCCAAACCTCTGAGGCATAGTATGTCCATCTGTCTCAAAGAAATTCCCCATCTCTGGCTGCAGGTTTGAGGGCAGCTCCACACTGCCCCCCCCCCCCCCCCCCCCCCCCCCCCAGTGCTGGCTGCAGAGCTCCCGCTGGATTTGGGCTGGCCAGGAACCTGGAGAAGCCCAAGGGACCAGGGAGCAGCTCAGATGCCGTGGTCTTCTCAGCTCCCTCCATTTGCAGCACTCCCCCTGAAGCATCGCATGGACTCCAGGTGATCCACAGGTTGTGTGAGGGAGTACTCATGAACACCAAGATGTCCAAAGCAACTCAGGTACCAGCAGGAATCAAGTGACAGTAACATAAGGCTTTGTACAAGCTGATTAACCTTTCTTTTCTGGGAAGAATGCTGTTCCTACATAAAGTAAACAGCAGTCTGTAAAGAACCTTATGAGTTAGTTTATTCAACCAAAACCAGTGATTTCAGCAGAGCTGAAAGTACTACCAGCAGCCATCGAATATCTGAGAAAACAATGCATCCCAAGATATTTTTTTTCCCTCTCTAGAATAAAGGCTGAGTCTTCACTAGCAAATTAAGCAGGCCAAAGACTTTTCCAAGAAGAAAGGTTTGCATCATACAGTCAAACTCTCCTCCCTAGCTCAACAATAAGTAGTCACATTCAAACTGCCTGTGGGAAGAGACCTTGATGCATAGTCTGCCTGGGCCACTGCCTGGAAGAAGTCTTGTAGACAAGGGCGAGAGTTGAGAAGGAGCACACCAACACTGATGTGGTACAGACAGCTGCACACAGCTTCCTGACAAGGTGCTCATTAATTTATAAGCATAGATATAGCCAGGCTGTTTTACAGAGAAAGGGCTGCACTTACCATATAGATGTTGTAGGTGTGAACCTCCTCCTGTCCACCTTGATGTACTACTACTGCAAGTGCATTCATATTATTCTTCCATTTGACACAAATACTGATACTCATATTAAGACAATGCCTAGCAATGGCTCATCTAGTCTCTATACCAGGAACTGTGTGCAAATAAGAGGTGCCTCAACTAGAAATGTAAGGATTTTTTCAGAATTTCCAGGAATAAGAAAGAGGCAGGCTAAGAAACCTATAAATCCAATGGCTGTGTCTCCAAGTCTAAAGCTAGGTCAACCTTCATCATCTGACTCTAGCAGCTAATGACATGACTGCAACATTCAAAAGTAAAGGAAAATAAAAAATATTTTTATTACGTTTTAAATAATTTATTTAGTAGACTATTTGTTTTTACAAAAAAAAAAGCATGTTATGTTCTTAAGTCTACTCATCTTCTTTAACGAAAAAAAATTTCGTTCAAGTCTTTTGTCAGTTTTACAGAACAAGGGGACTGCTTTTCCTTTCAAAATTTCAGAAGTGCTTCCCATCTTGAAATCTTGAAACCCAGAAAGAAGAGAATAAACACTGAAAATTTTTAACAGTTTGCACATCTCCTTCCCTGAGTAACCAGATTATTCAGAGCAACTCTTTTTTCCAAGTAGATTTGAAGTCAGTAGCTCTGCACTTTTCATCAAAAATAATACTATTGGAAAACTCCCAGCTAAGGAATAGGTCTACTTGGGAGGCATCACACAGTTCTTCTAAATTATCTATTTCTTGCTCAAAAACGTAACATAGAGTAAATGTGCCATATGGCAAGTCCTGTATTTTTATGAATTATGAATAAAGAAATTGGTCAATATGCTCACTGCTAACACACTCTACTGATGTGATAACAACAAAATTGATTTGTGAAAATTTTATTATTATTTTAGCAATGAAGACATTTGTTTATAGGAGTTGGATTGAGACCATCAGCTATTATGAAAACACCAAATCATGGTCAGCAGTAAAAATCTTGTGTGACTATGACATGAAAATGTCATGCCATCTCCAGAAGATCATCAGTCCCACTTATGAGCCTATTTTATAGGAATGTTTGAAAATCCCATGGAAGGTCAAAAGGGCAGGGAGATAATATGTGTGCAGGTCTTTGCATTATTACAATCGTCTTCATTTATTTGATATTGCTGCATTAACTCTGAATGGTCAAAATAATTTGAGCCTAGCCATGCAAACATGTAAGACACATGGTAAGCCACTTTTGCTATGTTAATAGCAGTCCCTACTTCTCCATGAGTTGTCTGTCTTCATTCAAATTCCTACATGGAGCTCTAATAGAAACTGGTTGGTATGTATTCAAAAGGCACTTACCCTACATCTCTGATGACTTGCACCCTCTTAGACTCTCAGTCTCTCATCTGATATTACTTTATGAGCAACTTGAAACAGCAAACATGTAAAACAAAGACTCATTGGAAAATGTTTCCTGTTATTCACACAACGGAAGAATTCTTCCCATTTTCCTCCCTCAAATTCAATATGCTTCAAGTCTCATTCTGGTGTTACTGATTTCTACAGCTGTGGTAGGTTGTAAATTCAGATATCTTGTGATGTCTGAAGACCAGAAAAAAGGATGGACAGCTCTGTGCAGGGGAGCTCTGTTACTGCTCACTGTTGTGGTTTAACCCAGCGGGCAGCTAAACACCACACAGCCATTTGCTCGCTCCCCCCTGCAGTGGGTTGGAGGACAGAATTGGAAAAAAAGGTAAAACTTGTGGGTTGAGATAAAAACAGTTTAATATAATAGAAAAGGAAGGGGGAAAAAGATTATGATGATGATGATGATGATGATGATGATAATAATAATAATAATAATACCAAAACAAGTAATGCACAATGCAATTGCTCACCACCCGCTGACCGATGTCCACTCAATCCCCAAGTAGAGGCCATTGCCCCGAGCCAACTCCCCCCCAGTTTTATTGTTCAGCATGATATTATGCGGCATGGAATATCCGTTTGGTGAGTTTGCATCAACTGTCCTGGCTGTGTCCCCTCCCAGCTTCTTATGCACCCCCAGCCTCATCACTGGTGGGGCAGTATAAGAAGCTGAAAAGTCCTTGACTTAGTGCAAGCATTGCTCAGCAACAACTAAAAAATCAGTGCCTTATCAATATTGTTCTCATCTTAAATTCAAAACACAGCACTATACCAGCTACTAGGAAGATAATTAACTCTATTCTTGGCAAAAGCAGGGCACTCACTAGCATGGACCACCCAAGAGACATGAGGGTTAGAAGTCATATCTTTACTTAAGTAAGCTGGAAGCATTCAGAGGTGGAATTTTGTCATTGTCATGGCAACAAACATACCTGTTCTTTTCAGGACAAGACCAGTAAAAACAATCCCAGATACAAAAATGCATGGAAGATACTTGGTTACATGGTACATTTTTAACTTCTTGCTGAGGACACAATATCCCATTTTCTACTTACCTATTTTTGCAAAAGACGCAAGGAGTATCCAAAGAGTAACTTCATAGGGAATTTGCACATAGTTATAGTCCACTGTGAAAACATGTAGTCTCGTATCTTGTGAAGAGCCAACAGCACCCTCATGGTCAGGTTCATAGCGAGGCAAGAAACTCTTGCTCGGGTTGGGATCGTCCAAATAAGCAGCAGCAGCACAGCATACCAGGCTCAACAGCAACCAGTTTAAAAGCTTTGCATGTGCAAGTGTGAGAGAGCCCATGTCCAGGGCTGTGACTCGTTTATTACAGAGATAGCATATAGTGGGTGCATGAAAGCATGCAACAGTAACTCCTGTCGGTTCACACTGTTCACAGCCACGGCTGCTGCTTCCTCTTCATTTGCCTATTAGAGGTCATTTTAAAAGCCCTAGTGTGCCTATCTTCTTCCTTGTGTTACAGGCGGACCTGGAGTTTATATGAAGATACCGGTTCTGCAGGTTCCTCTGACCCAGATAAACCCTGGCCATAGCATCAACCTGTTAAGGAATAAAAAGCCCTTTCCAACTACATTATTTATCCAGCCACTCTGATTTTTTTTCCCTCTGTCAAAAAAAAAAAAACAAACCCAAAAACAGCAGCCACAATGCACACCATTCAGGCAGCAAGTGCAGCACAAGTAAATAGCATCAGATAGGAGAGACAGTGGACCCTGAGCACACAGGAGATCCTGCTCCGTACCTTCTTCTCCTGCCCTCACTCCCCGTCTGCCTCCACAGGGCAGCCGGCACCTTAGGAACCACACTTGGCACTGCCCGCTGGTCCTGTCTCACCCGGTGACAAAAGCACTTGGTGTGTAAATAACTGGACCCTGCAGGGCTTCCAGTAAGGACATCTGGTGGAGGACCACGCAAATTACTTTCTCGTTTAGAAATGTGTCCTCTCTCTTAAATGCATGTATGTAACTTAGCGCATTATAACAGTAGGAAGAGGTAGGCACAAGTCAGATAGCGTGCCTAAAACTGGCTGTTAAGTTGTCTTGTATTTATCATTTGTTTTACTCATGCCAGCAAGGCAATTACTGGACAATCAAATTATCCTCCTCCAGCAGGACATTCATCATGATGGAACTGTTTTTTTTAAAGGTCAACCTCTTCTCTCCTCCACAAAAACTATCACGTTTAGTGTTGGGACAATAAAGTATGGAAACATGGTAATATTGATTAGAAGCTGCTAAAGCTTGTATTACATACATAAGAAGTGAGTAAATTTAATTTACTCACAAATTACTCAAATTAACCACTGATCTGGTAATTTTCTGGAAGAAAATCAGAGCTTTTCTTCCTTGGTACTCCCACAACAGGAGGTAACTTGTTTAAAAAGTTTGGATTTGTCCCACTAGACTGCACAGGAAAATCAAACTGCAAGCTTCCTCTGGAGTTCCATTTTTTAATCTTTTTCTAGAAAATTAGTATAAAAATATCTCAGAAGAAATACAGTGCAAAGAACAAAACATTCACATGTATGTCTCAACATCACAGCAAAATAATATAATAAATATAATAAAAATATTAATAAAATAATAATCAGTGAAAGATGGCTCACATTTACATTTGTGTGCAGTGCCACTTGGTTGTACTGTGGGCTGCAGCACCGTCACACTGCTGTCAGTCCTTCTCACTGTTTTGGAGTGAGCTATTGCTGACTGCAGTGACAGTCCACAGTGGTCAGTTGATGTAGAAAAGGTCTTTCACAGTCACCACCATTCCTGACCCTGCTGTCATCCCTCCATGAAATTTCTGCTAGCGATATACCAGACCGAATAACCTTTGGAAAAAGCCCTTTAGGCTGCAATTTTCTGACATCTTAGTGGTTTTCACTGGCATGTGGTAACGCATATATTTCCAGAACTTCTTGTTTGGAGCAGCAGAAATAGAAGACTTCCAGGTAATGACTGGTAAAATCCGAAGAGCTTTCTTCACTACTGGAGGCAAAGTCTCTGGCTCTTGGAAAGCCTGGAATTTTATTAATACCACTTTGATCTTTTTGTCTTCCAATGCGCAGTTCACTGCTGCCTGCAGTTCAAAGATGCTTGGTCCATTGACGTAGGCCGGGCTCAAAATAATTATTGCTCGTCTGCTTTGTTTAATAGCTGTAACAACTTCATCTGTGTACGCTGAAGAAGAAATGGCAATAGTTACTGCATTCTATAATAGACTTTTTATCTAATCAGTTCCATTATCAACAGCGAAAATCCAGAAATATCTAAAAAAAAATTAGTGATGCTGAGCAATCACATAATCCCTAGTTATAGTATTTGCTATCAGAGGGTACCACAGCCATAGTTATGCAGCCTGGAGAACACAACTTACTGCTCAGGAGGTGGAGGGTGCAGCTGAGACCTCAACACACTTTGTTGCTACTCAAACAGTGTCTCAAGAGATACTTGGACTTGTCTTTGTCTCTCTCAGGGATAGGCTTTCTAATTATTGCAGGTAGCACTGACTAAAGTTGCTCAGAAAGTAACTACCGAAATATTTGAGGTTTTCTTTTCAGGGAGTCTGCTTTTAAATAAATTCTTGAACAAGAAGCTTTGTCTCAGCCTAGTATCTCCAAGCGACCACACTCAAACATACGTGTACCTAAGGTGCAGGGGCCAGATATAAAGATCAAAACACAATGAGATTTGAGCAAAAACTCCAGTACCAAATTATACCATTTACTGATCTGGTGCATAAGATTTTTTGGAAAGTAAAAAACAATTTTATGAAGAATTGAAGATTTTGTACCATCCACAGGGACCTTACCTCCTCCTGGAAGAATATCTCTTTCAAGAATGCATAACTTGTATCCGTATTTATTTTCCAGCGTGTTTGGAAGAAGCTCCAGGGCAAATTTTTCCTCACTAATTAAAGTAGAGTCACTTTCAGAAGAGTCTAATTTTGCATAGGATACAAATGCATCAAATTCTTTGCCATCTGAAATAAATAAATGACACTATATACATTAACAAGTCTGTCTAAGGCATTCAGCTTCTTTCTTAATGCTCAGTTTCCATTTATATCTATTTAAGTAAGCACAACACAAAATTATCACCTGTTCATGAAGTGCAGCCAATCCAGTTACCCAAAGCCAACCCCTACTACTCACTGTCTTGCAAATTTGGTAGACATACCCTACCAAAGCAAATGAGGAAGCTACAGATGACTACTGCAAGGAAGTTTAAATCGGGTATTTTTCTGCATTTTCACAAACATGATCCAGTTTTCACTGCTTGAAGGTCTGTCTCCTTCGAGGCGAAATCCATGTTGTAGGGAACAGCTCCCAGTCTTTTCTCTCATTTGCCCAAGCGCTGATTCAAAAAATACACATCAATGCACAACCCACATTGAAAATATAATGAATTTTAAAGGAACTATGTTCTTAAATATTAACTGCTTACAAAAGATGAGCTATTTTCATACACTGTTACGTTTCTAACCAGAGACACTGGTGCAAGTAGCAAAGTCTAAGTATGATCCACGTACCTGATCAAACACTGAGTACTGACCAGTTCCTGAACTTCATTTCAGTCTCATTAAAAGAACATGCTTGTGAGGTGCAAATGAAAAATATATAAAGAACTTTTCTCATCTTTGAAACACGCTGGTACCAATGACCTGAGTTAGGCTCGTTCTTAACTACAAGGCAAAACCAAATCTTATCTATTTGCTAAATAGAATTTAAACTACACTTGAGGGAGGAGGAAGGAAAACAGAAAGAATTGCTGGTGAAAGAAAAAGGCACAGTGGACTCAGTCCAGTTCCCCATATCTAGCTGCTTGATGCCTTTTAAGGCATCCTAAGGTTGATGGGACTGCCGTATTCGATGTAGGAACTACTGGAGACTCAAATCTTTTATAATGGCAGGACATCCTCAGGCAGCCCAAACGATATCAGACACTTATGTTCCATCTGCTGAGTTGTATCCTATGTCAATACAGTTAATAGGAACCACAAAGAAATTCATCTGTTCAGCACAGAGCCCTGCTGCAGGATGTTGCTGTAGGGGGAGCTGAGAAGCTCTCTAGTTTTCACCATATTGACTACATCTTCACTGCATGGGAACTGAGACACCTGCTTCCAGCACAGACACCTAAGTAACGATGTTGAGTATCACACCGTGCCTCAGTGTTAACCTCCTGATTTCTATCCCTAGATGTAAGATTAAGATCACAAACCTGAACCAGAGCCATCAGATTCCCACAGGATCTAGAACAGCCCATACGGATTCCAGGGAGCAAAGGAAGTACACAGGGAAAACTAATTACATGCATGAGCTGAGGTTTGACACCTACATTCAGAACCAGCATGTAGCAGAAACTGTGTCATCAAAACAAAGCATAGGTGTGCAGATTAGATTTAGAGGCCAAGGATGTGATTACACACCACACGTTACATCTCCGCTCTGCTCCTGGCCACACGCTTCCACCACTTCCTTCTACTGGTGCTGAAACTCTTGTGGTAACAAATGAAGCTGATTCACTCTGCTAGCTTCTCACTGTCTTTTACTGAGTTATTTTTCTGCCAAGTTGAGCCACTTCGGGCCCGCAAGAATGAATCACCAACAGCAGGCACACAAGGCTAGCGTGGGAATTGGAGGCAAAGCAAAGAGTCACTGGATCAGTCTAGCTGAACTTTAATTCAGCTACACCGTGAATTGAAGCTCCTTTGAAAGCAGTTTTTAAATGACAATAAATTGCACTACAAGTCAGATATTCCTCATTTCACCCACAGAGGTCACTGCAATCTTATTAGACAACAACCATTAATAAATACATCACCGTTTTCCTTTATGATACTACTATTACAATAGTAAGTCAAAAACAAATACACAGTAAGCACCACTAGGATTTTTTTTTTTCCCCCCAGAACTTTACAGAAAGAAACTTACAACCCGAGGAACTTTTGGCACAAATATTTAAGTTACCCAAAGGGTAGAAAATGAAGAATACCAGAGTTAAGCAAAGTGACTGCATATGTGTATTTAAGTGTTAGTATCACAGCTTTTGCATTGTTTCTTTCTCCTTGTGGAAGAAGGCAAGATTTTAAAGAGATATATCTGGATTGGCTAAGGAGAAAGCCCAAAGGTTAGAGAGGCATGAGAAAAAAGGTGACGTTATTGCCGTCTTCAGCTACCAAATGTGAGGGTACAGAAATTACGGAGACAGACTCTTCTTTGAGGTGCAGAGTAATAGGAGAGGAGGCAACAGACACAAGTTGTGACAAAAGAAAATCTCATTAAATATTAGTGAAAAAGTTTGCACTCTGAGAGCAGTCAAACATTGGAGCATGTTGTCCAGAGAGGTTGTAGATTCAGCCCACAAGGTTCTGAGCAACCTGGCCTAGGCTAGCTCTGCTTTGAGCAGGGTGTGGGTTCATAAAACTCCCAGGGATCCTTTCCAATCTTGCAGGATCCTGCAGTTCTTTGATTGTGTGCTAAGAGAGGTGTGAGAGAAGAAATGATGGCAAGGAAGAAACAGCAAAATTGTCATAACTGCTGCTTTGCTGCTCTGTGAGCAAGCCCTTTCAGACCTCAGGTGACTTAATAAGCATCCACATGAAGTGAGAAGGACATACTCCTCCAGGTGGTAACACATTTTATGACCAATCAGCTTAGGCAGAAATCTATCTGGGTAGGCACAGTTGGTCTGCGCACAGTTGGTCTGTACATGAGAGTCAGGGAGCAGGACAGAGGCTGCCATGGTGAAACCCAGCGGTGTCTTCAACTTTGATGCACAAATCTTGGCAGGTCTCTCTCTCTCGTACTGGCATACAGGATGAGCTCTAAGGGGACTTTCCAGAGGTTCTTAAATCAATTTGTTACCAAATAGAGGGGAAATTTTGAGTGATTTCCTAAATCGCTTTTCCCAGCTGCCTTAAGGCTCACAAAAATACTTTCCAAAAGATCAACTAATTGTCTCACTGCATATGTATTTATAGATATGTAGATACAGTTATTTCACACTCATGTACAATCTACATATACACATGCAAACACAAAAGCAGGCTCAGACACCTATATCTCAAGCTGCATTAGGATTCAAGAATTTTTAGAAAAATTTCCTTGAGTTCATACTATCAGTTTTCTTTCAATCCATGTAAGAAAATTGTATGTCAAGTTCTTTGAAGTAGGCACTGTCATCTCTGATACATTTTCACATGCTCTACTATGTTGGGGGCCCATTTTAGCTGAGATGATGGGTGATGCTACTACAGAGGTTTGGTATAGATCATTCTGGTATAGATGTCAAGACAGTCGACATAATTTTTAGAAAGGAAATATGAATATTTCCCAAACATACATTTCTCAGTTGGTGCCCTACATAATCTTATTTCTCTCCTTTGTTTATTCTCCTGAGAAATTACCTGGCTTCAAGTGATACAGTGCACTCTGGAGTCCACCACTTAGTTCTGCAAGGACATTTAATTCTTTTCCAGAGATTCTGTTTAACGCTTTGGGAGAAAGAGGTTAAAATGTTGGAGATGCTCTATTATTCCCTGTAAAGGGACTGCCAAAATTCAACTTCCTATTTTAGTCTTCCATGGCTAAATTAGGGATCTTGTAAAAGGCTAGCTGTGACACCAGTTGGTGTTAGATATCTATTTCCTCCACACTGTCTGGCTTTTTTCCATCTGAATGCACTGAGCATCTTGCTAGCTTTAACAGCCTTTGCACTGGCTCAAGGAGAACAGGTACATTAAGAGATTTAATTAAATAGATAATTTACACCAGATTAACCCAAGTGGCAAAAGGCA
This sequence comes from Tetrax tetrax, assembly GCA_009806455.1. NCBI lineage: Eukaryota > Metazoa > Chordata > Aves > Otidiformes > Otididae > Tetrax > Tetrax tetrax. The sequence goes on along the minus strand of WHYT01016884.1, from coordinate 155,352 downwards.
GTTGAAAAACTGGAGAAATTAGTATTACGCAATGCTTCTTACCTCCTGTAGTTTCGCTGTGGACCAGATAACTTCGGTACATCAGCACAATTTCAATCCAGTGCTGGTAAATAAAGGCAGTGCACAAAAGGAGCGCAAATAGAGTGGAAATGGCACTGCACAGTACATACAAGAAAAACACTGTAGAAAGAAAAGAGTCTATCATAATTCTATTCATAACTTTGGATTTCCAAAACAATGTTGACACTTGGATGAAAAACTCCGTCCACAAATGGGGACAAACCATGTCACAATCTTCATTTTTGCCCCACTGGCAAACTTTAGGGAGGTCAGGAATTCATCCTCAACACAGAGTTTCAGTCTACCATCAGGGACCTTGTTTGAATGGTATCTCCTTGATGGTATGAGAAGCCAATCTGTGATGGAAGGCACAGGGAAAACAGTCTGTGGTACACTCAGCAGCGTTGAAAGTAGTCATCGCTTGAGACGGAAAAGTCACATCAGAACACACATAGCTGCTCACAGTGCCCTGCTGGAGACTTCCTGTGCTACTCCAATGATGAATCTTCACTGTCAACTATAGTTCAACAGTTTAATTTCCACACTGATTCTGGTTTTGGTCTTTGCTTGAAAGGCTGACACATTCATACCAGTTATAGTAACTTCTCAGAAACATGCATGCTAAGGACTGGGGAAACAAACAGAAACGTTCTATAAAGATCAAGGAATGCTATTGCTTTCAACAGCCACTCTGCTTCAGTTTAGCAGATCGCCTATCAATCTTCAGAGATGCTACTCTCCTTTTCTTCCTCCCAGTTATTCTCCAGCTTCCACTTGGCCTGTCTGCCTGCAGTAAGTCCCCAGATGCCCAGTCCTTCTGAGTAGTCCTCAGAATAATGTGGCTTTCTAGACACCTAACAAATCAAACTTTTCCCATCCAGCTTCAATAAACTTCTGCAGCTGTCTAAAAAGCCAGTGTCAATGGGAAATGAACTTGTTGCAGTGAGTAAATCAAAATGTGTCTTCAAGGGCAAATAGTCATTCAGTGACAGTTTTACCTCTCTGTTTTCTTTTCAGCTGGATCACAGCAGTGGCATTCCCCACCGAATTCTCAGCAAAGCATGTGAAGCTGCTTCTGAGGTCCATTTCAGTAACTTCTTTCAGTTTTGCAACATGAAGAAGCGTGTGCCCCTTTAAACCCTTTGAATAAACACTGAAGAAAAAGTACATATTTGCGTGGTACCTTTACTATTAATTCACACAATCCTTAAATGTCTTAAATACAAATAAAGAGGAGCTTGCAACTTCTTAACATTCAGATTTAACTCTCAACAGCGATGCGATATTCTGGTTTGAAACTTCCATTTCGTTTTTACATTGTAAGAAAATACTAACATCAAAGACCTGCAGACTGAAAGGTTTATTCTTAAGTCATCATCTCAGCATAATACTTACTTAAACACTTCCCTAGCTTTAAATTTACAGCCCCTTTTGACTTCTATAAGATTATTTGTGTTTTTTTAAGATGTAAAAAATTCCCCCTGGGGAAATGCAGGGAAACGAAACTTCAAAAAAGAGCCCTAAGAGAGGACAAGCTGAGCAAAAAGACTGATCGGCACAGCCTCTTGCACAGGGGTAAAAAGCTGAAGGGCGGGATAGGCAAACGGAATAAGATAGATATAAGGGACGGAAGAATAGGAAATTAAGAGGTTATAGAGGAATCTCTTGGGGCTGAGTGAGTGTTGTGGAGAACAGCAGTTTCAACTGCTCAAGAATACCCAAAGTTTCTGAGTCTCAGTATTTCTTTTTGAAAGCCACAAGTACAGACTTCTGTGAGTGGTCCTGAAGGCGCCCCACATCATGCCACTGCAAAACAGCAATCTACCATGGCCCTACCTCAGCTAATTCAAGATACAAAAGCATGAGCATGGGCAAGGATTCAACTCATACTGAAAGTCTGTTGGGAATGTTTTCTTCATTTGGGTTTTTTAAAAATAAAAAAAAACAAAAAACCAGAAATTGTACATACGCAAAAAACTAAAAACTAAAAACTTGGCAAGAAGAACATTACAAAGAAAAACATTCAAAAGTTAGGAAAATCCAACTTCCAATCTACCTCATGAGTGAGTGTGTGTGCGCGCGCACATGTATGTGTGTGATATCATCATTTGTTATTTTTTTTCCATATGACTCCTATTAAGAACTTGATTTTAGCAGTGGCAGTGCTTTTGCTTCCCCTGATGCACAGAAAAGTTTTCCCATAAAGACGACTCAGGGCTGTGTCGTGAAGGACACACTTGCCTGTATTGCCTCCACTTTGTTTCTTGCCCAAGTTGGACACTGCATAAGTGAATGAGACAGGGAAGTGCAGGAAGGAAAGCGAAGCATAATGACTATTTGGGTTGTTCCCAAGTCACAGGAAATCTTTACATATTGCTTTTCTGCAGAGTCTGGTTAATTCTTGACAGGGAAGAATTCTGAAATTCAGTGTCCTGAAATTCAGTGCTGCAAGTCCTCAGATTGACTCAATAAATACACCCCAACATCTGAGGCACCCGAATTCCTTTTAGTGTCCACAGTACTGTTTTATTGTTTTACATTAATACGTTGAGAAACAGAGCTTTCTGAATTTCTTTCAGCAAAAGGTATTCAGTGAAACTGCTGTAAAAGGATTTTTGCAGTCACTGACTGTAGTAGTAATCAGACTGCTGGTTTTTTTTCTTACCTTGTTTCTTGATTCAATTTCTCATTTATATTTTCATTGTTGTTTCTTTTCCATGTTACATTCATCAGAGAAACTCTTTCAAACCCAAACTGTACACGGCATTCTAATTCAAGTGGCTTTCCTGGAACAAATTAGCACAGGAAAACCATGCCTGGAGGTTACCAGAATATTTTTATCTTAAACAGCCTGGGGTCTGCATAACACCTAATGCTTCCTTTAAAATCCACAAAGATATACATCAAGAAAAAAAAACCCTATATTTTATATAAAATCTCATACTCGCAGACAGTAAAGCTGTTTTGCTTTTTCAAGATTTATCATTATCTATCAATACCTCATTTAAACGTTTTCTTTCACTTTCAGATGAGGAATCAAAACTTACCAAGCTCTGCTTCAAGGATCACCACACCATTGGGATACAAGAAGTTTGGTGGATGAGTAGTGGTTTTTGCTGCAATTAACAGGAATAGTATTAATAATGTGCTAATTTTGGATGTAGTAGAGTTAAATTTTTAGGCAGGGGTTCAACCATGACAAATAATTATAATATTCTCATCAGTCCAGAAGACTAGAGAAAATATCTTTCAGGGTTTTCTTTTTCAAATGTTAGGTGGAATTTAGCCACCTGATTTATAGTTGTTGAGGTGTCTGAGAATGCATAGATGAGGGAGTTGGGACCACAAAACTGATGCAGCTGCTTAAAGACCTGCTATCTCAGTTTACTCTGAGACATTGCCTTCTGACATAAGCTGAGGAGCTCAGCATCTAGCCTGCACTTAAGGTTATTTAGGATTCAGAAATTAGCTCCCCGTCTTGCAAAACCCCCCAAAGGACACAATCCTCATACCAGTTCCCTGCCAAGCCCCGTTCCATGCTCAGTAAGCACATAGACAGCACACACACCTCATTCACAAGCATAGGTACCTGCATTAAAATAACCATGGGATTTTTTAAAACAAGGGCTGCCTAAGGGCACAGATAATGTCCCTGCTCCTTGCAGGGGGGTTGGACTAGATGACCTTTGAAGGTCCCTTCCAATCCTAACCATTCTATGATTCTATAATGACACCCACACTTTGTATAATCTACTAAGCAATTACCCAGGCTCCGGAAAAACATCTTTAAAAGGCTAAAACCCGCAGCTCTGATAATCTAGGAAAGTCCCATACCGCAGGAAATGGTGCCACACGACGCTTTTTTTTTTTTGAACCAAGTCACAGAACAGAAATTTATGCAAGATTCAGGGGGAGTATATACACATATGGCACACTTCAAGTGTTTTTCTGACTGTGCTGGGAAGTGAGGGAGAAGAACTGAGAAGCACAGTGTATTTGAGTGTAGCTCAGGTTCAGCCAGGTCAGAATAAAAGCAGAGGTAGTCCATGCCTGCTTGGAAAATATTGTGGAACATATAGAGAAGAGCAAAAGAGCACAAGACTTTAACCCAGCACACAGAGGTCTCAGAAGCTGGTGAGACATGGTTTCCAGGCCCTGTCCTTATGGGGTATATACATTTTTCCCATGACTTCTTAGTACCAAACGCATCAAACATCTTCAAAAAAGAGACTAGCTATTTCTGAGCAGTGCTGTCCTCACTAGATCGTTGAGTTTCAGAGGAGTGTTGTCCTCACTAGACCATAGAACAAGGTTGCCTCATCTGACACCTTTATTTCTCTCCCTGAATCTTGTTCTCTTCCATAGTATGGCTCACTTTCCACCAGGATGCTGAACACAGGTCCTGTGATGCTGTCATATCCATCCAGCTCAGGATGTAGAATAGATGTAGCTATGATTTCCTCTGTGATTGACTGGAGTTACTGAAGCGCCCGACAAGAGTGTCTTACAGCTCTCAACTGCAGACATCTGGAGAAAAACACAACCACTTCTCTCTTTTAGCAAACTAGTCTCCCTCATTCCTGATCCTGAGTTGCTAGCATGCTCCCTTGCACAGTGTTGTCTAATAGCACTCTGCCAGGCAACAGCTGGGCTTCAGCTGAAGGGCAGCAGAGGACAGTAAATATTACGGAAAGGATCACCATGATTTGGAGGAGAATATATGTTTGTATTGTATCACTGTGCCATAGAGTTCTGGCACAGAGTTATTTAGTAATCCACACAAAGCCTAAAATAACAGGTCATGCAGGCAGAGATGCTTTCCTCCAGACAGCACGCGCAACAACAAATGGCTTGTTTTTGAGTTAGATTGCTCACAGGTCTCCTGTTTCCTCTGCTGTTAAAAACTTATGTGGAAGATGAGCAGTGATCATACCAACATCACCCTCCTCGTCATTGTCAAGTGAAAAAAATTGAAGGTCTCATCCATGCCACAAGGAACAATTTTTTATTTAAAACTCTTACTTCCACATAAGCTTCTACTTCAGACATAGAGGTAGGACTGAGATACACTGCTTTTTTTTTTCACATTTCCCATGCAGGATTAGCACTCCTTCCTCCTAGTATGCAAGTATCTTGCTAACGTTCCCCATACAGTACACGGAGAACATTGGCACCAGTGGGAGTTTCATGAATTCTACTCCCAGATCAAGAGATCTAAAACATTTTGTGGATTTGACCCCAACTTTTAAGAACTACAACAAAACCAAGGCAGAATTAAATCTTGAAAATTATGACATTGTATGCTACATATTATTACTGTACATTTAACATTCTAGACAAAGTCCCCAGATGTCCTCATAACACTTGGAAGAGGATTTTGATGATCATGTAGCAGATTCAGTTCATGAGTTTTTCAGAGAAAGAGCCTGAACAAAAGACATAAATAGGACAGGAAAGAATAGAGAAAACATACTTGACTTCAGATATTTTATTCTGAGTTATTCTATTACTCACCGATGACTTCTACTGTTACTATTGTTCTCATTGTCCACTTGGTAGTGTTGTCATATAGAATGTAATCACACACATACATTCCAGCATCTATTTTATAGGTTGGATTTAAGTAGATTTCATTCTGCTTAAGCTTTAAGCTTTGTCTGCTTTTGCTTTGTTTTATCTGACGACCATTCTAATGAAAAGAAAATAATATAAAGGCATTAGAACTCCTTTTTTTTTGTTGTTGTTGCTGTTACTAAATTATATTTTAAGATATTTGGATAAGATTACCATGGCAGTGGGGCTAAGCCAAACTCTTTCCACTGAAGCTCAAGAAAAGATTTTTAGGAGTCTGAGGACATTTGTCATTTATATTAAAACATTGTGGTGTATAATATCATTATACCTTATAAATATCATTAGATTTAAAAAAAAAATTTTAAATTTGTGATTACTGAGAGAAATGTGAAATCATGAACCTAACCTAAATTAAACTCCTATTACTTAAAAGCAACAAAAAGGATCACTTTTTTATGGACTGAGTATTTTTTTTTATTTTGTACATAAATGATTTTAAAAACACTTTCAGGTTCTTTTATGAGAAATAAATCGTTGGTTTGGGTTGTCTGAGATTGGCAACACTGCCACTATTTTTAAAAGATGGAAAACTGACTATTTTTTGAAAAGCACCCCTATTTTTCCACTTAGTGAATTCATATCCTCTAAGGCCACTAAGAATTTTCCTTACATAAAATTCCTGAAAAACACCCACTAATGCAAAATGGAAAGAATCTCCTTAAATTCCCTGGGATTCAGATCAAGATGTAGCTAAAGCTATACCTCATTTAAAGTTTGCAAGTAGAGGGAGAGTAACTTTGTCTAGGTCATAATTCCACTTGATAGAATAAATAATGCAAATAACATCAGGTAGTAAAATACAAAATTGACATTTCAGTCATTTTTATTTGCTCACTTACACAGGTTTAGATCGTATATTACAATCCTTACAAACACAACAGGCATACATTTTAGTTTCCAAGTATTTTAGTGGTCATTTGAAAAAGAGTAAGTCAAAAATGTTTCAGTGGAATACTGTTTCATTTAAATCAGGAATCTTGGAAAGAACGCTTTGAAACATTAATCTTAAAAGAATTTTGTTTCTAATAAAGCTACTTTTTCTTTGGTATATTTGATATTTTCAGAACTTAAAATGTCAAAAAAAAAACACTTAAAATTTTAAATTTCAATCATAAGTCAGTTTTGTAAAGAACCTTTTTTCCATTTTCATTTACTTCAATTTCTTAGCTGAAGAGAAAGTATTTCTAGGCTTCTATTTCATGGAATAATATTTTGGGTGTGTCAAATTTCTTAAAAATTCTTACTTACAGACTTGATATATAGCAATTCAAGATTCCACTTTTGGTTGAATTTCTCAGGCTGCATTGTCTGCCAAAGAAGAGTTCAAAAACCTACAGCACGTGAACATTAACTAGACCTAAAGCTACACTTCCGCTGAGCCTTTTTGAATGCTCAAGAGAGTGACTCTTACCTTGTACCATTTTACATTTGGCATTTTTATTTGGCTGTAGCATTTTCTCCCAGGGCAAGTTATTGAATTTCCACTGTTAGCAAGAAGATACAGCATATTTGTGTCATAACCTGAACAGTTTGCCGCCTTCTTTGTCTGAACCTCCAAAACAATTTTGAGACATGGGATTTTTTCCCTGAATGATGCAGAAAAAAAGTTCAACATTTAATAGACAAAAGAAAAAAAAAGAATTATTGTATAAAAATATAAGCCTTTTCCTCCATTACATACCGTATCATGCAGATGTACACTCCAGAAGCATTTTCCCTTACTGGTTTAAACCAAAGTGCATCCCCTTGGAGAGCAGGATTAGAGCTTCCCTCGATAGCCTTCAGTGGCTCTTTATCTTTCTGATGCCAGAACCATTTCACCTCATGTTGTTTTAGAAGTAGGTTGTCATAAATATGGGTAGCATCTCTATCTGGTAAAGCGCATTGTAAAAAAAACTCCTCATCACTAATTGCCCGATACCATATTTGAGGTTCAACATGAGAACATCCTGAAAAGCAGGACAATAAGATGTCAGTACCGTTTAAAAGAATACAAAATCATCATGTTTTAAAAAAATAATTATGAATACTACAGAAATACAACTTTACTTTTCTTTGTTTTAAATAATTTTTAATGTGTTTGGGTGCTGGGCTAATAGAGAATTAACAGATTTCCTTAAACATGGAATTTGCCAATGTTCTCAAAAGTTTATTCAAAGATTTGGAAAGGTTTATAGGCTTTTTAAAAAAGCCTAATGTGAAAATAGCTTAAGGTTTTTAGTGAACTGAAGAATTTAATATGGGTGCTAACCTTTTAAACCTCAACTCTGCAGAAAAGCAGATGCAGCTCTTCAAGGTCTCTTCATATTAATAGAGAAGGGACTGACATAAACCTGAAGAAGCAGAGCCTGCCCACCACACTCTCTGCTTAGGGTAAGATTGACAAGCATTATAGTCTCACTGCTTTCAAATCTTTCCCCTCTTACGTTTCAGTTACTGTCACTAAAATTAAACAAATTTTTGGATTCTGAAAGCTGTGGTCACCCATCCTAACCTCCAATTCTCTAAAGGCTGACCAACGTTACTGCGTAGCCCCTCCTGCCAGCCAGGATGTGGTAACCCTTGAAAGTAGGGCAGGATTTCACTTCAGCAGAAGGGAGGGCGTGAAACTTTGGTTCCTCGCCTACCCAGCTGGGACACTCTTTGCAGTTTCATTTTCTCTCCGATAACTGGAATGGATCAAGCTCCTCCAGATAGATTGTGTGGTTGGGAGACTTTGGTGTATCAGTCTCACTCTGCCTTTCTCTTCCTTCTCCCCTACCCTGACAGGCTTGGACCAGCTGCTGGAGACTTCAAGGAGTCACAGAAGCAATTAATTTGCTCCATTCGGTTCTCAGAAATTCTCCCTTACGTTTACCATTTTCTTTTTATTAAGAAACCGAATTTTGAATCATATTGAGGGCAAGCTGTATTACCAATACCTAAAAAGATTGCAAAAGAGCTAGAAACAGCTGCTTGCCTGACACAAGCATGAACAGATTCAGGAAAAACTCATGAAGGCATGGCAAACAGAAACAAAAAGATCCAACTTTCTCAGCTATCGGAAAGCACCACATCACCAAACCTCAACAAAGCAGACTCTTACCTGGCAAGTTAATCTTCCTAACTTCTGCCCCACCAACAAACAATGCCAGGATCCAGCACACAGTGAGCATACTTTTCTTTATCGATTTTGGTTGATATTCTGAGACTTTTTTTTTAAGAATCATCTTGCTTTCTATAAAAGAGGAAAACAGGTTGTCGGTTTTTTTTTTTTTTTTTTTTAAATAATGCTCCAATAAGATAGATAGGCAATTCCATATTTTATTTTGTAGCTCTATAAAACAGCAGACAGTATTTCCTAGATATTGTGCTTTTTAAAAATGAGGTTTGCAGCACTCTTCCTGCTTGTACTATTTCATGCAAATGCAGGAGAGATGGCATACAAGAATATGCAACAGCCTCTTTAAATACATCTTGCATAGAGTTGCTTACAGGTGGATTTCCAAGTTATACCTATACACAGAACTCCACATCTGGAATTGAAGTGCATATCTTTCAGCAGCTGTTGCTGTTAGAAGAGGAATACATCCTCTAAGATGAGAGATAAGGTACCAAATAACAAAATCAGCCTTTATCAAGTGACAATTATCAGCAATAGACTGAGAAAGGCATAACTGGCTCCAAAATCCATGAAGCTCTGCTGTATCTTGAAGGTCAACAGGCCCAGAGCATGTAAACTGGATTCCTTTGGGATTAAACCAAATCTGAAGCCACGCTGCAGCTCCAAATGCCACTGAATCCATGGGACGGGAGAATAGCTATGCAGAAGTAAAACCCTCAAAACACATACTGTGTGGACACCAGGTCTTTGGTTCTAACTTTTTCAGACATGCTCTTTTTGGGCTTTACTACCAGCTAAAATGGACATACCCTAAGATGTCCACTAGGGTCAGCAGAGAAACCTACAAAACCCTTCTTCTCCTCCATGACTTACCTACTTGTGCAGCATCAGGCCTCACTTCTGCACTGCAGTGCTGTGCTGCACTGCTTGAACGACCCTAGCAGAGACCTGTTGATTAGGGAAACACCCACACCATCACAAGTTATCAGCTCTGTGGCGTGCCATCTGTGAGCTGAGACCGGGAAGACCCGGGGAATTTAGGAGGAGGTCCAAAAGCACTCAGCTGCACCCAGACCCCTATATTACTGCATCCTGTCCAAGATGAAACCCCAAAGCCTATTGTATGGAGTGTTTTGCTTCTCCTGCTAAGTGGCTTGATCTGTGTCCCACAGCCTTTTCAGCCACAGAGCCAGAGGGAAGGCAGACCGTCAAGCATGCATATCAAGAGCCACGGCTTAGTTTGGGAATTTAGTAAGAACATATGCAGCGCCTGTGATTGACATGTCTGGAGTGCCTGATCTTGGATCTCAGTGTGTAAAGGTTGTGTGCTTTGCTGATGTTCACATTGTGCAACCGAGACCTCAAGGAACGTTTTTCTTTGCTCATATGGCCACAGAATGACTCTGCATTTGCACAGCTTCCTGAAAGGCACTAAGTGAGCCCAAGGGAAAAAAAAATAAAAGATCGGGCAAAGGTTAGTCCATTGTCTGTTGGCACCTCAAGCAAATCAGACACAACTCATACAGGCAGGCAGCAAGAGAGTATCCAGTGCACAATGAGCTAACAAGAGAAATGAAGAGGACTCCCACTCTGTGCTTTTTCAGGCAGCTCTTCCGCATCTGGAGGAGTACTTTCGTCATTATTCTCTTCAGCATGTCTCTATTCCTTGCAAGTGAACGGAATGATCTATTTTTACACTCAGAGGTCACATGGAGTACCTTAACTCATTTGTTTTAACCCATTGTTACAGACTGTCTGCTGCCAACTGTCATCATCCCATACATCTTTTAAAATCATCCTGAAACTCCAAGTAAGTCTGAATAAAGAGACACCGTTTCCTACCAGCACTGGGCAAAAGCCCTCCTAAACTTTAAGAAGATTGTTCTTATACAGTGCAAAAAGATGAATGGATTCTGACTCTTTTGAATCTGGAAAATTGTAAAGAACTCTCTCAAGGCATTCATTAGGGCTGCATCTTTGTCTATATGCATATTATATAAAACAAAGGATGATATTTTGAGTCATGTCACCCATCAGCTCACCAAAATTTTTTCCTGATTAGATATTAGGAAAAAATTTTTTACACTGAGGGTTATAGAACACTGGAACGGGTTGCCCAGAGAGGTGCTGGATGCCCCATCCCTGGAAACGTTCAAGGCCAGGCTGGATGAGGCTCTGAGCAACCTGATCTAGTTGAAGATGTCCCTGCTCCTTGCAGGGGGTTTGGACTAGATGGCCTTTGAAGGTCCCTTCCTACTTCTCCATCCTTCCCACTTCCCTCTCCCTTGATCTGAGAAAAACAATCCAGCTCCTCTCCTGTGACAGTTCTGGTCCTCTCTGGTGACTCAGTTCAACTCGTTAAGCCATCAGAAGCTACCCAAGGAGCCCCTGACCTGGCACAAGATAAGCGGTGGAAGCATTTATTTCCCAGCTGCCAGTTTGTCTGTAACTGGGAACACAGAGACTAGGTGCAGCAAAACCACACCAATCGACCATTCACAAAGCATTTAATAATGCCAATGGTGTGTAATCTCTCTTCTCTCTGGTTTACTGCCATGCTAACAGCACCCTCTTCAAGCTCAAAAGCCCACCACTAATAGGGAAGAAGTGTAAAAGGGAGGGTTAACTAATGAATGCTATAACTTTGGCTAGCAATCTGTATAATTTTCTCTTGGTTTTTTGCTAGTCATGGAAAAATACACCACTGCCAATTTTTCTGCTTACTGATAAACTCTTTTATTAGAGAACCCCAGGAACTTTACATTTTTATAGTGCTTAAAAAGTATGGTAGTATGTGAAATTAAGAATAGTTGTCTTGCAAGTGTGCTTAACAGGAGGAGAGAAGTTCACAGCAGAAGCACATAGCAATTACCAAAGGAGAGGGATACCCAAAACAGGATAATCTAAAACTGACCATTCAGGTGTATTTGCAGTGGAGGTGGACTCAGGGTGATTCAATGACTCAATATATTCAATTACTCATTTTATCTTGGTCAGTATCTGCCAGAAAAAGAAAGCACTCTACTCTGGGCAGCATATTATCAAGAGTCTCTCCGCCTTCTCCTGCCATGTGCACACTCATATTATCATACCCTTAGTCTAAGGATTTAGGATGCCATTTAATTGGAAGATAACTTATATACAAAGGAAATTAATGTGGTCTTATCATAATTTCCTGTGGTAAAAAAATATAAAAGAGATGAATAAGTATTGTATTATTTTGCCTATGTTTCAACATAAAGAACTCTCACAAGAAAACAGTAAATCTCTATTTCATGACATTTTAAGTGTATTTACATAAAATATAAGCAAAGAAATCCAAATAAATTTATTGAGAGCTGCACTAAGTTTCATGATATCTCTGAAGTCTAGTAAAGAGTGGTATGCCACAATCTTACAATCAACTATTCTGGCTGATAAAAATAACTTCAGCAGCAGAGCTATCAATTCCTGTATCTTGTATTGGATTTACACCAATGGAAAGGCAAACATAATCTGATTCTAAGAGTAAGATCAGTCATAGTCACACAGAAGAAAAAAGCTTCACCATATCGATAAAGCAAACCCAAAATCTAATGAAGCTACTTACTAAGACACTACTGTTTTGTCTGACAAAGCAATTAAAACCAATTTATTTTTAAATGTACATCAAAGGCAATAAAACCAACTCACCTCTCAAGAAGATGGGGTAGGGAGGGCTAAAATCTGAAGCTAAAAGCTATAATTTAAAAAAAAAACAATTATCTGAAAATCTTACCTGCACATCTTACACTACGTGATAAGAATTGTGGTTAGTTCTAGCTGTGCACTGTGTTGAGTCTGTTTCCTTTACAGGAATTTCCTCTACCTCACTGTCACCATCCCTTCCTTTCTCAGTTCAGTTGTGTTAGGTTCAAAATTTCCGGGTCACAATCTTGTAAAAAGAACAGGGAGAAAAAGTTTGCCCCTAGTAAAAGATCAAAGCCCTTTGGGTTTTGAAATCTTCTATTTGCATTGTGTGAAAAAATGCATTGGACTTTTTAGTTCGCTTCTTTTAAGAGCAGGAAGGGTAAAAGTTTCTTTCTTGCTTGCTCCAATGCTGCTACTAGATGGTTCAAAAAAGTGTGTAATATCTGGAATCTACAAGAGAGCCACATTTCTGCCCAACACCAAATAATACGTGCTGTAAGAGTCAAGTTCTGCTTACCCTTAGTCTCCTCAGCTACCTTCCACATCCACTGCAAGCAGGCACTATAAGAGGGCTGAGACACGCTATTACTTTCTATCTGTGCCCTTCCAGCTAAGCCTTGCTGGTTACTCCAACGCAGCTTTAGCAGAAAGAGAAAAAAGAAGTCTTGATGAATATAAGCTGTCTGTGACTTGCCCCTTGGACCTGCTAGGCAGGCAGAGCACTTCAGCATATACAGTCCCACACGGTCCAGCCCCTCTTCCAGGCTTCCTCTATGGATGCAAAACCCATAGAAGACAGGCTGCACAGTGACTCAAACTACACAAAAGCATCTGAGAGCTCCGTGTCATCAATTCAGACCTTACTTCTCCCTATTCCAGCAGAGATCATGTAAACATATAGGTCCATCAGTTTGCACTGGACTTATTGCAGGAACAGTAGGACTTGTTTCTTCTTCTCTGGTGTGAAGTTCACTCTCTTTACTGCAAATTGGGTCAATTACTCTATTTCCACAAGAGGCTGAAAAAGGCTTTTTTCTATATAAGAGGCAATTTCAATGTTGCCTCTGTATATAGAAAAACGCTTTTTTCTATATGAGGCAATCTCAATGTTGCCTCTGTATACACACCTTTAGGTGTTGGCCACTATTAATACTTGATTATATTGAGTCCTGAGCATTAGGAGATGTAAGATGTGTATTCACAGTTTCTACCATGTGGTTATCTCTCTCCTCTTTCCAGAACAGAGCCCACTGATGATCAAGCTTGGTGACTGTCTCCTAAAACGTCTCCAGTGTTTTGCCCCAGTACAAAGTATATGTTTGATTTATAAGTTACAAAAGACTCCAATGTATCTCTGTAGGTTTTAGTATGAAGAGGTCAGCTCTTTGAAGGTGTCCTTTCTGACTAGGGAAAAAAAAAGCATTCTATTCTCCTCGTCTCTTGGAGAGTGCACTTCATAGAGTGCAACACAGATAAAGTCAAGCCATTGCTACCTTCAAGCCACTGCTCAGACTATCAGAAAGAGATGGTTCTTTCCCAAAGATTGGTCTTACAGATACAAAATAGACTTCATTCATTTTAAGTACTAATTGTTGTACTCTCCAAGTAACAGATTTATTACATTCAAACTATAAAGTAGAGTGGTCCGACTGCTAGAGCAGATCTTTAGTATCCAACAGAAGCATCAGTCATATAGAGTTTTGAAAGCCATGCTGCCAAAAAAACTGAGTAGTATGTTATACTGGTTACCACCATAGATGAAAATCTTGTCAAACGGTACCAAATATTTGGCTGACCCTCTGCTTCAATTACACTTTTGTAAAAGTAGTGTATACACTAAAAAAACAGCCTCACACACATGTACTTTCGTATTTACTCTTTCCTGCTAGAGCAAGTTTATAAAGGAGAGGGTGAAGGACTGCTCCAGAATACCCTCCCTGCTTCCTCTCTCTCCCCTCCCTCTCCTCTCCTCTGCCTCCCTCTCTCACTCATTCACACAATTAGCATATTTTATACTATAGCTTCAGGAAATTGCAGGCTCCATGCTCTGGAGTGCTTCCCCATCCCTGCGGAAAGTCAAGATGGGGATCCATATCTTACCTTCTACATCTCACTTTTGCTCAAGCATTTTGCCAGCCAAGAAGCAGGGGGGGAAATGCATCATCTCAGCGTGTGTGTAGTGTAGTCTTATAGTACTGGGATAATTAAGTCTCTTTAGTGTTCTGGTATTATTCTGGCTTGACACATTTACACATCACCTCCTCCTCTGCCTGGCTATGGTTAACACCAAGTAGGTAAGAAATTTTCCGCTCCAATTATCTTCTACATTGAGTCAGTGGTGTCACAGGAGGTGTCTGAACATTATCTAAACATGAACCTCTGTCTATTTTGTACTAGGTTATAGAGTCAAAGGCAGCTTATGGCGCAGTGGGGTAACTCACCCATTACTCCTCTGTGAAATAAGGGAAGACAGTGTTACTTTGCTGCACCAGAGTACATTCTGCCTTCGGCATCAGGACTTAATATGGCCAGGGCCACAGAAGTAGTTTGGATGTACTGATAACTTAACAGATTACTTGCAGATAGAAAAAGGGCAAAACAAATACTCGCAACCCTGGCCTTTAAAATATTTTCACTCTCATAACATTTAGTAGCTAATTAGAAAAGATTGTCTAGCACCTCCATCCCAGTTCCTTCTTGCCTTCCTCGATTGTCTAGCCTGCTTACTGTGAACCAAGAAACATAAAACTGATAAGGATTACCACTGTTGTATTATGGGTTTTCTTTCAGAAACTGACTGTGCTCCAGCACAGAAGTAGGTCAGAATAGTTTCCCCACTACTCCCATAGAAGACCTTGCCGTTCTAACGGCTTTAATGCCCATTGTAAATTTATTCATGGCCACATATGTGTGTGAATACTCTTACTTAGCCTAAACAACTCTTCTTTTTTCCAGTGCTTTTCCTTTTCCTGCATGCATTTGTTGACTACACTCCGATTCCTTTCCCTGTTCATTTTATCAGCCTAAACAATTTAAACTCTTCTAGAAACCCTTGCAGGTCTCAAAGTCTCACTTCACTGGTGTTTGCATTGTATCACATGATTTTCCTTCATCATTCTGGCAGCTGGCAACAATCCTGATGTTCTCACAAGTTTTCATTTCTGAAGTATAAGTTCCTTCCTTTTAGCTGAATTTTTGCTGCTAGAATCTTCCTTAAGTAATACAAAAATAAACATGCTTGATATACTACATATTAAGCCACTATACACAGACAAGAGACATTGCTATCACAGCTGAGCTGAATATTTAGGCTCAAGTCTCCAACTTAATGCCTGAATTCAGAAATAAGGTGTACTCCATAATGAAGTCTCTCAAGAGATCTCTTTGCTAGGGATGTTCAGATTATTCCTATTATGTTCTGATAACTCTTCATGAACAGACACAATCACATCTGAATTTGCCCAATTGTTTCTAAAAAGTCAGATTCATATAGCATTACAAGCAGTTTTGGAACCTCTTACGGAACAGCATTCCTTCATCATAGTCAAAAAAATCTTCAAACGGCTACAATTTTCCTGCAAGGTATAGTAAATAGTTTCGTAACCACATATTGAAATGAGGTCTCCAGCACATGACTGAAATTGGCTTAACCATGGTAGCGGTCAAAAGAACTAGAACAATAAGCCATGAACCTATTTTATTATCTTTCATAAATACTTTAAGTCATTAATGTACTGAACTCTATTATTTTTGTATTTGATAGGCAATAAGTAACAAATATATTACTACTGAACTGGTATATCTTGCTCATATACATAATGAATCTCACCAATAGAGGCCAGATGGTAAATCCAACAATGTAATATAAGAGACAAATCCCTGTGATGAGTTGTTTATATATTTAGCTGACATCGAAACTAAAAAATGCCATCTCTCTTCAGCTGCTTTCATTGAAGTTCAGGAAATTTGGATTGTTGAACCGCAGGAAGCTGTCACAAGTTAATCAAAACTGGCATAAATTCTTGTGGAGTCTTTTTTCCATTTTCTGTTTTACGTAACCTGTGGCTATTTCAGAAAGCTTGGTAACTACTGTTTCGCTTAGGCACTTTATCTAACAATAGCTACTAAATCAGAAAACTACTTCCCAAAAAAAGTAATCACATCTTCTTTTTCAAAACGCTGAATACTTTTCAAGTACATCACAAGCATCTCACTAGGAAAGGCAACATTTCAAACATTTTATTAAATATATATAGGATTTAGTGATGTGAATGTTGTCTCTTCTGTGCAAGTCAGACCATAGTCATCTCTAATAATAGTCTTTTTTTTAAACTTTCTCTGAGAAAGCAAGATAGAAAATGACAACATTGATATATAACCACAGTTCTAGAGTGATGTTCCAGGCCAGACTCACACATCTATCTTCTTACCTGCTAATCTTTATTTTCTTTCCAATTTTTAATGACCTTTTACCATTTCCCCCTTGTTTGCAAGTTCTACCTCTCCTCATATCACTGTCAAAAACATAGTAGGAAGAAATTACGGATATGGAACCAGACATAGTGTCCATTTGGAGGGACTCCTTCACTCAAAGCGTCTCTCCAGACTTTGTGCAGACACTGAAGGTGGATACACAGGACAGGGTACATGGACAACTGTAATTCACGAACCTTCTATATTTCCAGGCCTTTATATAGTACTACACTATAGTACTGGAACTATATTTGATAGCCCAAACTCTTAGCAACATTTATGTTCAAATTATCAATAGACAAGAAGACTTCTTTGATACTCTTTTTCTTCCAGTCTGCATTATGTGTGGTAGAAAGTGGTCAACTAGAAACACAGACAAAATGCAGACACAGACTCTGGTGTCACAGCCACTACCATGTTGTAGCACGTGCAAGAAAGACAAGACTCTTCAAGACTGGTGTCTTACAACAGCAGTCTCCTCACTGATGGCATCTGCATCTTCCTCTGGGAAATTAAATATCTCAATTGCTTGTTTGTATTTGGATTTGTTTAAATTGTTCTATAGTACAAATGAGACATTTATTGCTTGTGGAGAGCTGGTCTAACAATACTCTTGCTTTTTATTGCATTTTTTCTTCTTATGGTAAGTTTGATCTTTGTTACTTACTACTGTCTAACTGTAGCAAAAATGGAAGTCACGGAAATAGAGAGAGGGAAATAAAGTTTTATTAATTGCAAAAATGGAACACAAAATTACCCATTACTTCAAACCAATTATCATGTGAATTCATTTATAAATTCACATACACATGATCAGGCAAACCAACACGACTACAGTCTACAAAAGTTGTATTAGCAGCTCCTTTTCTCTAGGGACTGGAAAGCAGAAAGCAAGCCTTTCCAAGCCCCGATTAAAGTCAATAATTCAGGATATAAGAGCAGGAAGAACAACGTGTGGTGTTAACATGAGGATGTATATCCTTAATTTCCCTTGTGTCTCTTTACCACAGCACAGGCAGTGACAATCAGCTATAGAGATTAAATGACTGTGTCATGATACCATTCTGTGCAAAAATCCTTGCCCTTTTACAGATATTGAGTAGTTCATTGTACTACATCTGAATGTCTGCTTTGCTGGCATTCAGAAAACTTCGGAGTTAATGCCATTTAGCTTTCAAGCTTCCTTATGTATAGTCCTCTGGTCTTCTGTAAAACCACAATGTGGTCAAATTCTGTATGGTCTCACAATCTTCAGGGTATAACTTCATGAGGTATAGCAGGTATACACAGTCACATCATCTCTCCAAGCTGAGGTGAGGAGGCATTCATGGCAAATTTAGTCTCAATTTATAGTAGCTAATTCTCATAGAGGGTAGGCTAAATCCAGAGCTTTTAACGAACCAGGTGCACTATCCATATTCATATGTGTAGTATAATACATTTGACACTTTACATTATTAAGCCATACATTGACAGCAGCATATGAAAAACATATGAAAAACAAGCTGAGCAAGTTTAAACCTCAGTTAAGTAAAAGGAAAGTTACTAACTTTTCTGTCAGCTGTTTGGCCAATAAATGGATGTGCCCAGTATGCCCGATGGCATTTCTAAAGTAGGAGCAATCATTAGTCCTGCAGGAGAATTTTAAAACTGGTCTGTGATTACAAATCACAAGAAACACTGGTAGAGAAGAACTGAACCTTGAGAAAGATTTGGAAATATAAAGACACACATATCTAAAGAGCAGAAATCCTCTTCAGTAAAAGCTTAAGCCAGAAAATGGCTTTTGTGTAAGGATCACATTTCAACAGCTCTTTAGTTGCCTGACAGAAAGAGGGAGACCTCTTGGAGCTGACCTGAAGGACACCATACATGTATGCCTAATTACTTCATACCGTTTCATCTGCGTGTTAACTTGGCAACTGTGTTGTCTCCATTTCGTAAATCCACATCTAGCCTTTACTTTTTGCCTGAACATCTGTCAGATACTATGCTTTATTACAGGATATTTGACAAACAACAAGGTTTTTCATTTTCATGAATCTTGAGACATTGCCATGACACCTAACACTCCAATTGAGTTCTCAAGTGCACTGAGAAGCTAACAGAACTCCACTGCAGCTGCATAAATTAAGCATCAGTGTCAAAGAGACGTCTACTCAGAACTAGCATTAGTTGAATGCAAGACAATGACAAGAGTATGCTGAGCCTCGATGGTCTCCTAGCAAACTGACAGAAGATCTTCCAAAGTGATTCTCCATTAATTTCTCCACATTGGTACTAGCAGGAAATATGGTTCTGTTTTAGACAGGAATTTATGCCAGATTGGTATTTTCTAGCAGGCAGCTAGTAATAAGGGAGGATTGCCATGGTTTTGAATGTCATTACTAAGTTTGTTTTGAAAAATAATACTAAGTACAAATGTTCCAAAGCGCTAGAAGTATAGGTACATACCAAAGATCTCATTTTCACATAAATCCCCTACATCCCTCAGTTCAGAGTATAATGTAGATAACAGTGTCCATGAAGAAAACAGTATTATCTCTACCCTATCTTCCTCTTCTCCCTGCCAAAATGAGCACTTACAGTACTTTCAGTGAAATAGGAGGATGGAAACAGTCCTATGATTCCTTCAAGACATAGAATCACAGAATAGTTTGGGTTGGAAGGGGCCTTTAAAGGCCATCTAGTCCAACCCCCCTGCAAGGAACAGGGACATTATCAACTAGATCAGGTTGCTCAGAGCCCTGCCCAACCTGGCATTGAATGTCTCCAGGGCTGAGGCATCTACCACCTCTCTGGGCAACCTGTTCCAGTGTTCTACCACACTCATTGTAAAAAATGTCTTCCTTATATCCAGTCTGAATCTACCTCCTTCTATTGTGAAACCATTACCCCTTATCTTATCACAACAGGCCCTGCTAAAGAGTTTATTCTCATCTTTCCTGTAGGTCCCCTTTAGGTACTGGAAGGCTGCTATAAGGATTCCCTGGAGCCTTCTCTTCTCCAGGCTGAACAGTCCCAACTTTCTCAGCCTGTCTTCAAAGGAGAGGTGCTCCAGCCCTCTGATGATCTTCATGGCCCTCCTCTGGACTCACTCCAGCAGGCCTATCTCCTTCTTATGTGGAGGCTTCAGAGCTGGATGCAGTACTACAGGTGGGGTCTCACAGGAGAGGAGTAGAGGGGGAGAACCACCTCCCTTGACCTGCTGGCCCCACTTCTTTCAATGCAGCCCAGGATGTGGTTGGCTTTCTGGCTATAAGTGCACATTGCAGGCTCATGTTGAGCTTCCCGTCAACCAACACCCCCAAGTCCTTCTCCTCACTCCCACTCGGCTTTTCTAGACCATATACAAGACAGTAATGAATACTGTGAGCCCGAACAAATCTGTCCTACTCATTTTAACTTCCCTTTTCTCTGTTTTCACTTGATTTTTCTGCTTGATGTTGCCCTGCATGTCAAGCTCTATAGGGCAGGAGTTGTTTGGGTCTACTCCCAAGTAGGATCCTTAGGAAATACCAAAAAACAAACCCAAGAGCATCTCAATAATAATACTTTGCAAATACTGATATATTTATTGAGGGGCCTCAAAAAGTATGCAACTATAACTAATATTATTCTACATTACTGAAAAACGTTAAATCAAAATGTTTGCATTGTGCTTTGTGCTATGTGGTAAGTCCTAAGCAGAATCAAATTTCTGCTCCTTGTGCAGATCTTGGAGGAAACTCTCTCTGAGACAGCATTTAGCATCCGGATTAACATCATCCTAGCTACTGTAACAATTTCTACTTTCTTCTCAGATCTCAGACTTGGCCTCTTAGGAACACTATCTTCCCAAAGTAAGTGTGCAGTTTCTGTTTTCTAGTAGTTAGTAAAATGTGCAGTTTTCTGAAGCATCTTCTGTCTCCAGAATTGTTATATGACTGCATTAAAGTCACATCCCTCAGTCCGTGGTTGACCCCCTTCTGAGCCTAGGTCAAGATTATTAGAGTACTCCTTGGTGTTTATCTTGGTAGGTTTTGCCGGCATCAGGTACCGAAGGTTCTTCCAAAATCTGGAATTCACGGGAAGAGATTTACCCTTTTTCCATTTCACAACCCTCTTTGATGGTAAAAGAGACAGTGATTCTGGCAAGAATTTGTAGTCACTTATAGGCATGTATTCAATTAGGATGATCTTAGTTTTCTTTTCAACTAGGGCTTTATGCAGTCCACTCTCAAGTTCGTATATGGCTTTGTCAGAAATGTAGTTCTGGCTCAGTATAATGATTAATCTTCGGCTTTTGTCAATGAACGAATGGATATCATCAACAACAGCTGCAAATTAAAGATAAATGTGTTATTAAACTAAATTGAAAGAATGGGCACTGAATTGACTTATCCTTTAACAATCACACATGTACCAGAAAAGTTGCCCTTATAAAGTGACAGTATGTAAGCATCCTGTCCCTAAGAAGAGACTAATATGCATTACAGATTAAGTGTCTGCGAAAATCAGCTCAGGTATGGCCAAAGTTTGCTCTCTGGAGCAGACAAAACCTACATGCAGTCTCCAGCTACCCTAGACAGCTGTCCATTAGTAGTCACATGGATAGAAAGTGACAGCAAAATATATTTTTCCTCCAACTAGACATCTCTTCGCTCTTTCATAAGAGATACCGTTGGAATGATTCCACAGAAACTCACCAACAGCAATCTCCCTTCAAATATTCAGTAACTCTCAGAGTACTCCTTACTTTACGTCAATGACTACCAAAATCTATTGCCAGTAATACAAGGTTGAGAAGATAAGCCTGGGATGACAGAAAGAGTTCCAGCTGTGTTTTAGATGCTTGACTTTTGTCATGATAAGCAATGAACGACATCAAATGGTGATTCCCTTCAAACACCCATGCACCAAATTGAATTCTTATGCACAACTTCCTATGCTTGCTTCAGCACCATGTGACAAGAAGTTCTATAGAAACCAGAGATCTAGAAAACATGTCTTGTAGGGAAAGGTGAAGCAAACTGCAGGAGTAACTTAAAGGAGAGAAAACTGAGAGCTGAAGGAGGCTGACAAGAGTATTATAACACACCAAAGGCTCCTGTAAATAGAAGTAAATATTCCATATTCGCAATGGATCAGATCAAAGGAAAGGAAATAAGCTAAACCTATTGCAAGTAAATAAGCTAAAACTACTAAAAGAATCAGACTGGACACTTCAGAGAGTCTTTTTTTAGTACTTATGGACAGAGAATAACTGCGAAAAAATGGCTTGGGAGAGTTGGGGCACCTCTCAGGTTAGAAAAAAATGTCAGGAATGGATACAAGAGAAAAACCTGCTTTGTGAAGAAGGGTGACTGACCTTATTATTCTGTGGTTTTAACAATGAATTCCTGTTCCTCAGCTAGGAAGTAAATGGAGTGCCCTAGTGTATTTTTTTCAAGCATCTGTAAAAGCCATCTATTTATGGGTTATTTAGAGAAACAAAATTCCATATTCTCATTTGTATTTTGCTCTGCCATCCATTACATTCACGAAATGGTTTCATCCATCACATTGCAGATACAGCAAACACATACTACCTGAGAATAACTGGTACGAGGGATACCAGCAGTGCAGTAAATGTGAGTTTATTCACATGCGCCTGCTCTCAGCAATGCAGAGCAAGAGCTATTACTGTGAAACATCTGACATCTTCTGTATTCTCACCTCAACTTTCTCCATGCCTCTTTCATCTGTTCATCTTGGTTCTGTGTAATTAATGAGATGTGTGTGTGTGCATATGTGTATATGCATTCATAAATACACATATAAGATATGTAAAATGTGTGCATGCGAACTTTGCGTGCACATAGTCTAGATTAAATCATAGAATCATTATGGTTGAAAAAGACCTCTAAGATCGTCAAGTCCAACTGTCAAATGAAAAATGTAGTATTTCAATGCAAAACATATTTGACA
This sequence comes from Tetrax tetrax, assembly GCA_009806455.1. Taxonomy (NCBI): domain Eukaryota; kingdom Metazoa; phylum Chordata; class Aves; order Otidiformes; family Otididae; genus Tetrax; species Tetrax tetrax. The sequence continues at coordinate 132,464 of WHYT01016884.1, read as the reverse complement.
GAATTCCTTCTAATTACAGACTTTCACCTTTGTGTGAAAATGATGTGCCTATTTAATGCCTATAATCTTAATTATTTAAAGAATATTCAATACACTTACCTCCTCCAGGAGACACATCCCTCTCAAATATACATAACTTGTATCCAAAGTTTTCTTCTAATACCATAGGTAATATCTTCAATGCAAATTCTCTCTCTTCTCCAGTGGGAGACAAGCAGTCTTTCAGGTAAGAGACAAATGCATCATACTCTTTTCCATCTGGAAAGAAATCACCAATTGTTGTCTCATTAGTAACCAGTCGAAATACAGTACCTGATCCATCATTCTAGTTTTCAAAGCTACTGTCTTAGTAGCAAAGCATCTAGAAAGTCCTGCTCTTTCCTTTGATACCCTGAACAGTCTTCAAGCAACAAAAAAAAATCGTGGATCAATTTAAATTTGACACAAAAGATTATGATTGCATTTAGCAAATATTTGGAAGTGACATATTCTTTCTACATTAAAGTGTATTTTTTAAAAACATCAGATTAATTTAACCAGTTAATGTCACATCTGTGATGATCAAGAAAATGAAAGGAAGTAAAAAAAATGTGTCTGTAAGCCGACAAGCATGCTATTTAAGTGATATTGCACATTTCCATATTTATTGTACTCTTTGTTTAAGACTTACAAGCAGTTCTGTAGAATGGGTATTTGGAAAAGAGAACAAACCAATTGATTATTTCAAGAGCATACCATGTCTGGTCATGCTTTGGGCAGTACTTTACAAACACAAAATCCAAGACCAAGTCAGAGGCCAAGTCTACTACATTGAGTGATACATAACTGAACTGATTGCACTGAAGGGCATCAGTGAGGTGAAAAAAAAATTCTGTCAATCTGCCTGTTTGACAACTCCAGAAGGCTCATCCTCTTTACAAATAGATACCTGTAACTTCTCCACCTTCATTAACTTTTGTGATGACAAATATGTCAGAATAGAGAGCATTTGACGTCTAACCATGTCCTTTCCACTCCCCGTTCCAGAGACAGCTTCTTCACTGTGTTTACCCACTGTTACTGCCCCAGGTGCATAACAAACCATCCTGGTTCTGTCACTTTAGCCCCTGACCATAAGGTTCTCTTTTACATATTCTTTGCTGTTTCTACTCACAAAACTCTTGCATTTATTTTGTCATTTCCTCAAAGATGATTCTTCTAAAGAATGTACTAGAAACTAATTTTTAATCAATACACTTATTTCAGCATTAGCCAAGTCATACCTCCAACAGTGTCATCTCTTCTGCATATGTTCCTGTAAAGTAGAACTAAGTCGACTCTAAACATCACACAGACAAACACCAGGGCTACAGCAACACACGCAAATAGTACAGCAAGGACCATTCCAGTTGTAAATATGTGCACAGGCAGATCTCGAGTGCTCCCTGTAAAACAGGAAATTATAACCTTAGCAAAGAGTATTATATGACAAGTTTCAATACCGATGGCATCTTAAAATGACCCCCCAAATCACAATCATGATGTGAATCCTTTTCTGCTAATATTTTAAGCACATATGCACGCCGTTTGTCCTGACATTAAGAAGAACTATAGAACATGGATTACTCTAAAAACTGGAGAAACAACTTTGCACACATTCACAAACCCTCCACACACATAAATGGATCATATGCGAGATCAAGACTGACACTACAGATCCTCACAGATGTACAGCATCCCAAACTGGTAGTCGTCCACTTTTACAATGAGTTTTCTTCAAGTTCTTTATTATTTCCTGTTATTCTCCACCTTTCACCCCTCCTTCAGTGGGGACATAGCAGTCTGTCATGTCCCTTTTAATCTCTCTGGCCAAGATCATTTTTTTTCCTTCTGTTCCTAGTCGCTTTCAGGCTTTTATTTTTTTTTTCTCAGTTGTTATTCTGTTATCTTTGTCTTTTTAGTTCCAAATACAGATTTTTAACCCTTAAATCTTTGTGAAGTCTTTACAAAGGCACTGTCAAGTCATGCTCATTGTAGTCTGTATTTCATTTGCTTTGTTATATGCATCATCTTTTGACTAGTCTGTTTTCACATATTTCCTCCCAGTAAAGCTTGGTAAGGTCTGAGAGATGGAAAACAAGAAGGGAATGCCCATTTGCCATGAATCTCCAGACTCTCTAGACTATAAATGTGAAGTGCTACTATATAGCAGAGGTCAGCTTTTCTTAAGTAGAAGGATAGAGTCCCTGACAAGAGATAAACCATCAACAAGAACATTTCAGGTATTATCAGGAATATAAAAGATTGACATTTCCAGAAAACAAATAAACAAAACAAAACAAAAAAAAACAATAAAAAAACAATCAAACAAAAAAACACCATAAAAACCCAACCAAATCATCAGATTTTAACTTTAAAAAGAGCTGTTTAGTAAACAAAGTGATCCAAATGGCAGACTCTGGGCTGCATCAGGCTTTGGGTAGTTAACCCTTGTGATCCCACCAATCTGATGAGTAGGAGAGCACAGGGAATGTCATAGGATCTAACAAAGTGCTGCCCAGGGATCTGTCACCCGGCACATAGCTCAGCCTCCCCAGCTGCGTCCACAGTAGCAGCAGTTGATCTGTGGAGCCCTCACACAGCTGCTCTAGCAGACGTAGCAGCAACCCCTGCTGCCCCTGTCTCAGAGCAGAAGGAATCACCCAGGATGGTTGTTAGGTCCAGCACTAGATGGACCAGGGCCTTCATAAGCACACAGACATACCTGGAGAGATGTTCTGAAATCAGTACCCTGCCCACAGGATTGAGAAGACTGATATAATAAACAATTACATATGAGGAGTATGATTCATAGATTATACCATACCTTTCTTCAGTTTCACTGTTTTTATTTGTGTTCTTTCATCAACTTGCAACATGCAAGTAAAATTATGATGCATGTACTCATCTGTTACTTTTTTAATCCGTAGTAGTCTTGTGCCATAGAACTTGTTTCCCAGCCTGCAACGAAGAATTGGTGTTAGCAACACTATCCATACAGGAACCTACAACCAGCTGAGAGGTAGATTTTGAGAAAAAACTTCTAAAATAACCTCAGTCATTTTACTGCATTTGTAGTCCACAAAGTGAGGACATCATCACATACAAACAAAAGTGGAGTATTTTCAGGAAACCTACTGTAATTCTTTGAACTCTTCTTCACATATTGAAGGTTCATTCTCGGGGATATCTGAGCATTTTTCTGGAAACGTTTGATTAAATAACCAGTAGAGGTTGACATCTTCTGGCATATAATAACCCAAGAAACCTGTGCAATTGAGTATCTCTTCTTTGCCTAAACAAAGCATAACATGAGAAGATCTAGTCAGAAGCAGCATTCATATTCACAGAGCAGCAAAATGTCAGCTTTCTGGGCAATGTGTCCCACGAGCTACACTCCCTTCTGGACTTCGTAGCCCCTGCATGATGTTTCATACATGTTCCATTTGCACTGGTGGTGGCTTTGTCAAGCATGCCCAGGGCTCTCTTGCACCCTGTTGCAGAGTGACGGTTGCCCACTGCTTTCTCTCAGATGCACTCTGTCACAGTCAGAAGAGTACAAATAGGCCAGAGCATTTAAGGCTTTAGAGAACTAAAGGGGGTTGGACTCAGTGATCCTTACAGGTCCCTTCCAACTCGAGATATTCGACGAATCTGTGAACTAAATTGTGTGCTGCAGGCAGAGAAAAGGAAAGGACAACCTATCACACTGCCCAAGGGCCAGGTAAAAGTAAGTAACTAGTAAGGGGAATTACAATCAGTGGATTATAATAGCTAAAGTATATACTATTACTCAAAGGAAAACCAAAACTTGTTAGAACCCCTGCTGAAGTCTCACAGAATAAATTCTCATCCCAGCTCCTCACCTGGAAATCAGCATCATAGGATTGGGGTACTACCACTGGGAAAAGGACCTACCAATTGGTATTTGTAGGAAGGGAGGAAAATTCGCATCTGAGATCCTGGCTGAGCAAATGAGATACATATATGAGCAACAGAGGGGGTAAACATGACTTTTCAGACTTGGAAAAGAAGGACTGGAGAACCAGATGTGAAAAGCCTTCAGGCACAGGAAAGGAAAATGGGTAAATTTTATTTAAAAAAATTAATTACAGTCTTAATCACAAAATCCTAGATCCTGTCCAACACTGTATGAAGCCTGCAGACTGTGATATCTAACCTACTCCTAGCTAGAAGCACAGTCAAGGGTTTGGGTTTGACAACATAACTGATTCTTTGCAGCAGTGACGGATCTGCATGCTCACATTGCCAGGACTGTTAACCCTCACACTTCTCATTTCCCTGCAGAATAACATCCTCAGCTGCATCACTTATTAAGGGGATTACTCATTATTGCTGTTCGCTGACATCTTTCACACACCACTCCATTGGTTTTGCTGTCAACAAAAGAAAGTCATGGAGGGTTGGGTTTATTACCATCACTACTTTCTCTTGCTGGTCATAGCAGCAACCTCAGCTTCTGCCTCCGTAAAACGGTAAATATAGTGTACTTGTATATCAATTATGGAATACACTAGGCAAAACATAACCAGATGTGAAGATGGATCAGATCCAGAAGGGTGCACAGACAGTTCTTAGTTTGATTACACTTAACCAGCCTATGAATCATAAAGAGATTAGGAAAAAAAAAGCATGTATGCAGTAGCTGACACAAAGGTTCTTGTACTAATTTGGTACCTATTTCTGTTTCAATTTCTTCGTCATGTCCAACTACCTCCAAAGTTACAGCCTCTGGTGCATCTAAAATAGAAATAGAAAGAAGTACTGCTATTGAAGTAGTAGTTTACTTACATTTTACTACAGTTAAAATTACACTTTTGATTTATTTCTAAAACTAATCACATAGATTCCATTTAATTCAAAGAACAATATCTGGACTCTGGCATTATTGAGTAGTTTAAAACACAGTATGTTGTGCTGAATTTTTTTCACATGCATACATGTGCAGAATTTACAATGGTTGGAAAGGCTCTTCCCCAAAACTCTTAGTAGTTTTGTATGACTTACTTACCGCAGCTAATTTGGAAAAAAAAAAAGAAAAAAAAAAAACAAACCTGTAGGGAAAACATACTAAATAAATTTTCAATAATTGCTAATATGTCATATAAACTTCTTCATTTTTTCATTTTTGAAATTACTGCAAAATAGTTCAAATTACCAGATTTGATCACCTTTGTGCATATTTATCAAATGAGAGCTGTAATTAAAAATCTCCATAGCAAGGGGAACAAAAAAGCATGCTCCAAAATTTCAGAAAACTTTCTTACCTTCTTCTACTACCAGCTTAACTGTATTTGTGCTGTGGTATATCCTTCCTTCATGACTGATCAAAACCTTACAGGTATATATCCCAGAATGCTGCACTGTTAAGGTTTTAAAATCCAGTTCCCGCTCTGTTTCATTTTCATAGTTCTTACAGTCCTACATCAATAAGGACAGAAAATACTAATCTGTAGAAAATATACATTCAAAACCTTAAAGAAGTAAAAAATTATTTGGAAACAAAGTGTCACCCTCACTCTTTCACTATCTCAATTAAATTTATCTGACCCAAAAGAGGTGGGGGCCCAATTTTCAATCATGGTCAGTTAAATACTACATTTGAACATTTAACCCATTAGGGGTTGAGAGCACCACAATTCCAAGCAAGTGTCTGAGTATAAAAATACTGTATCAGGAATTTAAATGCTCTCATCTATTTTTTTTTTCCAGAATGATGTCTTGGGTCTGTAGATGTCACCTGCTTATGGTCAAAAGTTGCCTAGACTTATGAGCAGCTTTCAGCTCTAAACAAAATGCCTCAACAGTAGGGAAAGCAACCATCTCAGAGGGTGACAAGAGATAGACTCACATTTGTTTACTCTCCCTGTCCCCCAAAACGAACTCTGATTTGTTGGTTCTTTTTTTTTTTTTTTTTTAATTCATAGCTCATGCTAAGTGAAATGTCCTGTGAAAATGCAGCAAAATTTGGTTCTGGTCTGAATTATGTTAGATCAAGAAGGGAAATTATCACTGCTGGAATAATTGTCCAGGGAATGGACATTTCCCAGATGCATATGCTCTCATACAAAAGACATGTGTGACCATCCCTGTTTAATCTATCTCAGATCAGGGTGAGATAGGGAGGCTTTGAAAGTTTTCACCCAATCAAGTGCCAAAGGATATTTAGGCACAAGGATGGCTACTTCATTTGTCTCACACAGTATTAAGCATTAAAATTTTAGGCATGGGTGTACTCAGCTTAGCCATGAGAAAAGGTCAGTGTAGGGTATGGTCCTTTACTGAGGAAAGCACATCCACCTTTGGCCCTAATCATCACTGGTCCTCCCAGGCCCCAAAGAACAAGGAAGCAGGGCTGAGGCTCATTCTGCCAGGCAGATGCCTGTACTTAAGCTGTCAAAACCCTTTCATGAAACTGATTCAACACGGAATGAACATGGCCTGTTACTCCACTCAGGGCACCTGAGAGGAACAAGGAGCACTGGTCAAGGTGACGCATTGGGACAGGGTGGGAGAAACCTACTCAGGGTGCTTCATCCAATGTTTGAGCACAACACCCAACAGTTATAGGTGCTTACACAATTGTCATCTATGCTCTGACGAAAACCAGTAGAGACCAGACTGATAATTTGCTTAAAATGAACAGAACTGGCTCTGTTACACATTTTGTAAAAAGTTTTCAGAAACAGCAAAATTGAAAAGTTTGCAATTACTTTACAAGCCCATGCCAACTGTAAAACAAATATCCTGGCACCTCATTTAGTGTCAGGATAGCATCTCTATCAACAAAGTAGCAGCTGGCTAAATCAGCAAACAGACATGTGCATCAGATCTTTCACCATTCCAAACTACCAGTTTTATAATAATTTCTGATTACAGGTACCTTTTTCTAACAAATCTGAGAGCAAAGAAAAACTTTCTTTTGAATATCTGTTTAGAGGTTTTTTCCCTAATGACCTGAGAAATTAAAGCTTTACAAGGCTTGTAGATGCTTCTAAAAATTTGTTTGTAATTAATTTTTCCTACTATCAGATATTTTGTTTTTATAGCCAATGATTTGAGTGACACTGCTTCAGTAATTACCTTGTACCATGTTATGCTGTCATTTTCACCGACAGACAAATAACTGCATTTCAGCGAATGACCAGTTCCAGCATTTTTAATTTCTGTAGTTAAATGATTTTTGTTGAAACAGCTGCTTTTATTTCTTTCAAGTACATTCAAGGTCCACTTTTGAATTGTGAAATTTTGTTTTCCATTGCTATGAAAAAAAGAAATTAGTAAAAATCAGGTTTAGGATCTTTTTAAAGGAATGTGGCTTAGTGAGTTACACAACAAAATACAAATAAATTATCTAATACATCTGTTAGCTACAAAGTACATCTCCACTGACCTAATCATTTATATTCCTCTTTATTACTTTCCCACCCCCAAATATATGTTATTTACCATAACAAAAGAGTTTATCTAAACTAAATCATGTATCACAAAACATTTGACAATACAATTATGTCTGTGAAATATGACAATATATACTATATCGACCAGAACAAGGATGCAACAATCTATGGCATCATGTATAGTTACATGTGAGTATAAAAGAGTTTTAGGATGTGATTTTAGGAAAACAGCTAGTGATTTTGCAGGTTTAATCTTCTATGCATTGCTAAGGTTTAAAGCTGTAACTAAAAATATGTATTTGTAAAATATGTCAAAAATAAGATGGGCAACTCTGCTATTGTTCACAAAGCAACATTATTCATTGCCTGATACTGTGCATATAGTCACCAATGTTTTGGAAATATTTCTAAACTACGCAAGTCCCATAAATTACGGAATCATGTATGGATTCAACCATGTCTGCAAAACAAGACATTTTAGAAAGGATTCGTATCTTTATCTTTGAGTCTGCACTGATTAGAGATCTACAGTAGCTGGCTACCCCAGGTTCACTGGAAGAGCCAGATGACTCTAAAGCAGAGTCATCACATCCCATACAGTATCTATAAAAGATCAAGTGAATATGCTCCAAAAATGCCTCTCTTTAAAAATGCCTCTCTTTAATATCTAGGAGCTGACCATTGTCATTCATGTATCTACCATGCTCTATCCACACAGCCCTCTAAAGAATCAGATTATAGCTGTGAGTTATTTCATTGCTGGATATGTCCAAAATCATGGAATGGAAAAGAAGCTGGAGGACTTTTGGCTTAGTTTTGGCAAAGTTGGCCTAACTTTGACAAAGTTAGGGCTTAAGAGAAAGTTGTATGCTGCTGTTAAGTTATTGGGTGAAAATTCACAATTAGTGCACAAAGCTCTCATTTTTTACTGAACAAGTAGGGTCTGACAAAGCAAAAGCAACAATCACAGAGCACTTCCCTCCAGTGTCAATCACATCTTCATAAATATGTTTGAGTCTTTCTTCTCCAAAATGAGAAAAAGGAATTGTTCCCAGGAGAACTGAAACTAGTGAAGAATCATTTAGACGAGAAGGGCTAAGGGGACTAAACTGTTGAAATGGAGAAGCAAGCCTGACAAATATGGCAGCTTAAACACCACTCTTGACTGACATGCCTTTTACTATTACAAGATTCAGAAGAACTATTACGACATCATTTATACAATTAATTTAGACCAAGGTTTGAGTTGTTTTTTTTCTCCCTTTTTAAGCTTCCCAAACAGACATATTTACATCTTTTGCTCACCCTCTTCTCCTTGTAGCCCTTTTTCAGCCTACACACGTTCTCCTTATTTTCCTTACTTGAGATACTCATTACTCATAATTGTAATTGACTATTTAAATCAAAACATAGTGGCTTGCTTTCTCAATCAGTTAACTGTGGTCTTGCAAACAGGAAAAATGTTATCAAAACTTTTCCATCAGAGATGTACTCTCACGGGTGTTCACAGTGGGTGGAGTCCTCACCTCTTCTTCAACACCACATTTACACATCTAAATGAGAGCTACTAATCATGGTCAGCAGTGGAGCCACAGTCAATAGTCACTCTTTTAGAGTGCAGTTTACATGACCTATTTTATATGTTTGGTTTAGGATGAGATAATCTGTGCCTCAGAAAGTCCTCTCTCTCTCCCTGCCAGTAAAGGCACCCAAGACAAGTTCAAGTGTAGACATAAACACTAGTTCCAATTAATTCCACCAAGTCTGTGTGTTTGTTCAAGCACCACACTAGTGTCTGAGTACTGCTGGAGAGGCAATTACAGATCTAGCCATAAAATACATGTGATTTTACTATCTAGATTCAGCAGACAGAAGAAAATTATCAATAAAGTCACATGTTCTCCTCAGCACTGTCACTCCACAGAAGCTTTCTTCTGTGATCATATTTGGTGAAAACACTTCAACAAATATGAGGATTTCACCCATATGGGTGGATCAAATGGATCAAGATATCGTACCTAATGAGCCAAAATGTGGTAAGGAGCAGCTTCCAGGAAGGTGACAAAACCACATCTATGCAAACTAAGATGAATGTGGCTTACATAATTTATAACTATCTGCCATACAAATGATTTTCAGAAAAAAAAAACACAAACACATTCAGTTGTATTGTTTAAATTGCTAGTGTCTGAGCTGTTGTTTTTCTATCCTGGTTTTCACTTGCTGAGAGTCATTAGTGATAATTTATGGGGAACAAAACCATTTCTGGCTTAACAGCCTTTCCACTGAGAAGAGACAACAAAAACTAGCTTGACTCAGGAGAGGATACAGGGAAGTGAAAGCCCTTAGCAAATATAAACCAAGTTTACTGGATACATAGCCAACTCTAAGTCATCACTTAGCTATTTCACTGTTAGAAGCTAGTGCTATCTCAGTATTTTAATCTACTGCAAGAAACTGACACTCTACCTTCCAGACCTCAGTATTAACTCTGAATGTCTGCGTTGCTGCTGCTTTCAACTGTTTTAAACACATTGAAAAAGTGAGCAGTATTAGGATCTTAAGATGTATCATGTGCTCATCATGGATCTCTGTACTTTCATTTTTTTCAGGAACCTGTAGGCATTACTCAATTTCAAGGTCGCCAACACAGAGCAACCAGATGACCCGCTTTTTGGTATTCTGCTTTTTCCTTTGATAACCACAGGATATAGGCTATGAAAAAACATACAAATCAGAAATCCTGTTAAAGATGTGTGACACAGTTTTTCTACTCACCACTCCCACTACAAGTTCCACTTATTTTCAAGAAATATGGCTGAAGATGGACACATTCAGACTTACAAGTGATGTCTATTAATTCTAGAATTTATATCCTAAATCTACTATACTAACAAACACATCAACAAGCACGTATGCACACTTTAGCTATTTAAGCTATGTTTCAGCAGAATACTTCTGTTTTAACTGGAAAACTTCTGATTCTTAATTTAAGTAAAAAATAAGTGGATAATACACCATAAACACACAGTTACATCATTTTCACCTCTCTCTTCTTGCATATCATCATTTGTAACATAACAGGAAAAAAGTCCCTAAATGCAATTAGTTTGCAAAATCTGTCAACACATGTTGTCTTACTTTTCTGTAAAATCTGCACTATATTTGATTGTCACTTTGTTCACTAAAACTGCCTAAAAAGTTTTAAGCACTCTAAAAATCACTTCCCATATAGCTTACAAATACTTATCTCTAAATTAAATAGTTGAAAACTAAAAAGGTAAATAAAAATATACTTAAAATGTCTGCTTTCGAAACCAAAACTTTAACCTCCTATAAATGCTCTGGAATGAAACTAATTCTATTCTATCTGTCATTCTTGTTGAATCTTAAACCAGTTCAGTCATCCACTATAGCCCACAATTTTTCCCTGTCAACGGAGACTACTAAAAGTCCTCTGTCTCTGCAGAAAACTGTTTCTGCAAATAATCTTCTGTATTTGCTGAAATGTAACTGCTTTAACATGTCTGCCAATAGTAAGAATCATCAGATAAACTATGCCCAAGATCCCATTAAAATCCCATGACTTCTTATGCCTGTTGTTCCAGTGGTGAGACCTGCAAAGACTTCCTGTGTAAGCATTGCAAGATTCTGGCATGTGCCTTCATTCTGATCTCAGCAGAAAAATTAGTATCTGTATGGGCCTAACAGAAGGAAATTCCGGGGAAAGAAACAAAATGTTTCAAAGTGGTCAAAATATTTTCTTTTAATTAAGAAACTTTTTTTTTTTCCAAAATAAACGTGTTTTCTTTAAAAATCTAGTTTTAAAATGCAGCAGCATACTATAGTCTTGGAAAATGAAACAAAAAAGAAGAAAATCAAAACTTTTCATTTCAAATGAATGCGTTGATGTAATCAAAATCTTTCTTCTGAGTTTCTTGCTTAAGCAAATCAGAAAATCAAGACATTTCACAAAGGATTCAGGTATTTTTGTGTTTTCCAACAAATACTTATTTTAACAAACTTCATCCCAATAGTTTTACTTAAGGCCTTTTCCCATTGACATCTTCTATGTGTAAGGCTGTTTCCCTTGGTCTTGAAGTTTACTTTTTTTTCATATTCACTTTACAGAATTCTTGTAGTTAACGGTGGATTTACTGTCATTACTCCAAGTGATTAAAAAAAAAAATCACAAAACTGCAAGAATCATTAATCGAGGCTGATGTTACCACAGCTTTCCTCTCTTTTGTCCTTTATGTTAGACTCCTTATGACAACCTCTTTCAGGAGCCTGGCGATTCAGGTATGCTCTCCACCTATCCTTCCCCATGCCAAAATTAGTTAGAGCATGCATTATGTACCACTGCTTTGGTGCTGGCAGTAGATTAAGTTGTTAGATTTAATAGCTTGGGTTGTTAGATTTTATAGCTTTTTAGCACCATATTTAGTGAGATGACCATACAGAGGACTAATCAATGCCATCAATAAAGCCAAAATTAAAGCCAGATTCAGGCTTGATATGAAAAGTACAGGTCCATGACAACAGACAAGCCTGTGTCAGGTATTATCTAATGTTAACGCCTACACACCAAAACCAAGCATGTGGCTTCACCTCTGCTACTTTAGACAAATGTCTGTACTCAATAATACACCACCTTTGCATCACCTTGCACAACAAACTACCATACTCATCATTCCTAAAGACAATTCTCTCAAGGTTCAACACACCTGAGTAAAATTTTTCTCAAGCTGTACCTACATTTCGATAGAGTGCCCTACAATTAAAAAGAAATCACATAAACTCAAAAGAAGTATTCTACTAGCAGACTTTTAATTTATAATATTTAGCATTTCAGATACTGTAACTCAGTACTTTTAAAAATAATTTCAGTATGACAATAATAATAATGATACATGATACAGCTTCCAAGCTTTTAAGTTAACTATCGAAGTGCGGCTTAAAACTATGAACTATCGAACTTGTGTCTGCGATGTTACTGGAGAAATGTGGAGACATTTTTCAGTATCTGCAGTCCCATAACGTTTATGAACCAGGCAAGAACCTTAAAAATATCACCTGGAGAACAGCACAAATCATTACGTGCAAAATAATCTGCTTTAAATTAATTATTGCTTTGTAAATGCTGAATTACAGTTTTGGTGCAAGTTAGTCAGAAGAACTCCATGCAGCAAACCTTTGGTTCTTTAGTTTTTCATTGTGATCTAATGGCTATTATCACCAAATAATTGAGGCCTACCTTCATTTCTCCTTTTGACTCATGATGTTCTACAGGAGTAAGAAATCCAATCCAATTATTTAATTTGTTCTTTGAACAGCTCCAAGAATGCAAAAATTTGCACAGAAACTAGGGTTCAGCTATGCTACTCTTTGTTTATTGCTTTTCTGTACAATTAGACCACTTGGCAGGCCTCATAGCATGAGATCCACTCCACAAAGTACGGAAAAATAAGTCTGGTGGAGAAAAGCAAATGCTTCCTCTTACTTGGCAGTGGACAGAAGGGTTGCCTATCACTCATTTCGCCCAGGTAATTAATCACAAACCAGCAGAAATGCTACCTGCCTTATCAAAAGGTTTACAGAACCTTTAAAAGGCCTCATCTGCCTATAGTTATTTGTAAATACCATAGGTCTGCCTGGATGGTTATTGTGAAATGATGTGGAAAATGACACCACAGTTAATGTAGCTCCCTGTACCTCCTTTGTACGGATGCCACTAGTAATACAAAGCAAGACAAAGAAATGAGCTTCTTCATAGACAAGTGCAAAGGCAAGATGTTCACCCACCGGTTTGTGTACGCACCTGTGAGTGACAGAGTAATTCCCAGAGTCACTGAGTTCAGCTGGCCAAAACTCCAGCATATTCATTTGGGAAACAATTCTGTGTGTTTCCTTTATCAGTTGCTGCTTTCCATTATTTTCTTTGTACCAGTTTATTGTGTATGCTTCTTTCTGAAAATGTTCATGCATTGGCTCAAGGTAACAAAGGAAAAAATATTCCCCTTCTAGCACATCAATGGAGGCACGAAAGGGACACTGCTTCTCTTCAGATAAAGAGGAAAAAAAGATACATTAGGAAGCCAAGTACTTCTTTCAGAAAATGATATTAGCTTGACTTTGAAGCAATTTGCTGTGTCACTGGTCTTTCATAAAGTGACTTTCCTTCAGCAGAATGGTTAGGCAGTATTTATTTATTCCACTAATATTTATTTCCATATAAGAACTATTTTTTCCAAGTCTTTATTCTACCTCACCCAAGCAAAACCAGAAGGAAAAGGAGAGTAAGAAAAAAAGGACGTTTCCCTAAGATTCTTTCATGGGTGTCCAACAGTGTCAGAATCAAATGGGCACAAAAGACAGAATCTGGCCTTACTCTACAGAAGTGGCTGCCACAAGGGGAAAGGAAAAATTCTTACATACAGTTTGACTGGTTGAATATGGCTAATCCTCAGAACTGGTCAACAGCCATAGAAGCAGAGATCCTATGAATTAACATTTGCATTTTCTTATCTTCTTAATTAAAACTAATTCATTATGTGACTAGATTTCTTAAAAACTTCAGATATCTTTAGAAAAATTGCCTTGGAGTGAAATTACGTGTGTAAAATTTTGCTTCAAAGTCATAGAATCATCATAGAATCACAGAATCATAGAATGGTTGGAAGGGACTTTAAAGATCATCTAGTTCCAACACTCTGCCATGGGCAGGGACACCTTCCACTAGAACAGGTCCCTCAAAGCCTCATCCAACCTGGCCTTGAACACTTCCAGGGATAGGACATCCACAACTTCTATGGGCAACCTGTTCCAGAGCCTCATCACTCTCATAGTGAAGAAAGTCTGCTTTTCCCATCAGATTTTCCAAATGTACCTTTCCTTACAGAAGTCATAAAAAACACAGAAAAGGGACCATGGTCTAGCATTAATAGTCAAGAATAAAATAAGCCTTTGGTCTCTATTTCTCCTGAGGTCCTCGGAGATCATTGTTGTTTAGCAACTATTATGACCACGCTTCTGAATGGCACAAAAAGAGGCAGACCTATTCTCCTCCTTGCTGTGGCTCTTTATACAGTCATGCTCCCATACAACATCATCAGGGGTCTCCAGGTAGCATCTCTGCTCTTTTTACTTCATAATTTTGGTATTTTGGACCAAATTTCCCAAATCTGGGCTGAAGCTGCCAAAACTTTTAAGATTTTGTTCTTAGCTGCAAAATACAAAACTTTCCCCACTATAAGCCACAGTCAAGAAGGTGCCACATATTCAGCAAATATTTTAAAGACTCTATTGATGAAGTTAGGATTTAGACTTACCAGTGGCAGATTCAGTGATAAACATTAAAAAAAAAACCACCAGAGTCATTTTCTAGAGTTACTTCTCACTTCTTGTCCAGAAAAATGAAACTGAACTGTTCTTGCTTCTTCTGAAAGCCTGAGGAAAACAGATTCACAATTGATCACAAGTGCAGTGAAACAGATTCCTTTGAGCATGTGAGCAGTGTCACTATTGTCTGGTACTGAAGAGGGCTTTCCAAATTGTAAAGTTATATATTTTAATCATAACAGCTATTTTCCTATATCAGGCAATGTATCTAGATTTTTCTTGGCAAGTTTATTTTAAATTCAGAAAGCACTACAGGGTTTCCTTCCTCCATTTTCTTGTTCACTAGATGTATTTTACATTTCTGATTGAAATGACAATCTTATAGAAGCACTTAAACTTTGATCTCAAGCCAGTAGATGCCTATCACAGGACAGGAGAGTGCTTTTGCCTCCACATAGAGTATAAACTTTGCAAGACTGGACCTTACAGAAACAGCTAGTAGAAACTTCCCTTTCCTTCAGTGAGTACAATACAATGTTGATAGATTGGACATCTTGATGGCTCATTTTGTTCCTGCTGAAAAACAATGAGATCTACAATTTTGTCTTACACATTTTGTCTATGGAACCGATAAGTACCAACTGCGAGTAGTAATGTTTCCACTGAGGAGGAGGAGACGAAGAAGCTTTTATTCAATTGCTTCATATTCAGTCAGCTGTGCTTTCAGAGGCAAATGGAAACCGCCACTGAATAATACCAGCATGGAGTATCTTCTCTGAAATTCCTGAGAATAGCAGGTTAACTGACAACCAAAGGCAGAGCCAGTCCTACGATAGTGCCTCAATTTTGCTTGCAAAACAGAAAGATTAAGTGCATTAGAAGCTCAAGTCAACTTCTGCAGCCAATACAGACAACCTTGCTTAGTCACTGAACTGAACATGCATGGACAAATGACACACATTCACAAAAGACATATTTCACAGAGCGCTGCCAAAAGAATTCTTGTTAGCATTCTCTTTCTTTGGCTTTATTACCCAAACTTCCTGCAATTTGAGAAAGCACATACTTACAGTTGTAAGACACCACCTTGAGATTTACAGTCAGAAACTTCCTGTGGTCTAAAATGTCCAGAGGTAGGAGGCTACTGCATTTCCAGCAATATTGCAGAATGACACCAAAATGTGTAGCTGCTTTCCCTCTCTTATCACTCTCCGTAGTTTGTCACAGGTATACCATCATCCTATAAATCACTGTAAGGAGATGAAAGGACTATTTCACATCCCCTTTTTCAGACTGACTGGTAGGCAGATCCAGATTTAGAAAACAGCTAAAAGAAGTTTGATGCCGAGTACTGGAACAAGCAACTTTAAAGGGTCATACAGTCAATTCCTCAGACCTGGTTTCAGTTCCCTCCACACATGGAGATTCAAACTACTACACTTTACAAGGACAGAAGGACTTCTTTCTTTATTTTTTATATTATTATTCCTCAGACCTGGTTTCAGTTCCCTCTGCACATGGAGATTCAAACTACTACACTTTACAAGGACAGAAGGACTTCTTTCTTTATTTTCATTTCTTGAATTCAGTTTTCATTTTTCAGTCTGCCACAGCCAGAAGAAACACAGCTGTTACAGATCATGAAACTATGATCCACTACATAAAGACAGAATCATTTATCACCAGATTTTAAATTTTAAATCACATTCTTTATTGGCGCATCACATCAGCACACAGTGGAAATTTTGATGAATGCAGAGCAGAGCACTTCGTTCTTTTAATGAGGATTGAAGAATACAGTATAATGCAAGCTACTAGCTACTTAGTAATAACCAGGCCTGAGATTAGTGGCTACTATTAACAAGCAAAAAATAGGTGTTTAATCTTACTCTCACACTGAATCACAGAATCATAGAATAGTTTAGGTTAGAAGGAACCTTTAAAGGTCGTCTAGTCCTCTTTTCACTCTTCGATGAAACAAAAGAGGGGGGAAAAAAGGGGGAAAAAAAAGAAAAATGCTTTTGGTGAAACTCAGCTAATATAAAGAGATTTTTCAAGGAACAGAATAAGATTTTTAATTTTCAGACAGAAATTGAGAGATACTTTAAAGTAAAGGCAAAGATTCTCTGCCTAGTAAAGGAGTATAGGAATAGTCAAGGGGAAAAATGCTAGGGCAACAGTGAGGAATGACAATATCAACAAAAAAGTATAAAAAACACAGTTGTCTATAAGGTCCAAAGTGACAATAACTTTAAGTATGTTTTTCAAATTTCATACGTGTTTAAAGTCACTAAGAAAATTATAATAATAAAAAAAATTTCTTAAAAATCATTGTGCTATTGTGAAGCCAACAAAATCTTTAAACAAACTGAAGCTTTAAGTTCGTAAAGTGCATTAATGATACCTCATGAACTATACAATTGTAGATATTTATTCCTCATTTTCCCAGAATCACCAGGAAATTTTTGAATGAGAGAGGTCTAATACATTAAATCGATCCTCAAGTCAAGTAACTCATTTTCATCACCACTTTTGTAACTCTGAATTTGGTCCCAATTCTTTTTTTTTTTTTTTAAACCAACAGATTCTTCTGAATGTCAGATTATTTGAACATTTTAGGGTCAGGAGAGGAAAGCACTCATGTTACCTCTTTAAGTACGGCTTCTTGTGGAATTTAAGTCTTTTTCAAATGTCACCATAGAGTGCCATAATTTGCATAGAATTCATGAAGTAAACAAAAGGATGGTTGCCTTAACCGTACTAGGTCCAAGCATCATTCTGCCAGGATTGCAGTTTATTGTTAAAAATTAAAATCCATCTTCATTTTAAATAATGTAAGTGAAGTTGATGACTTACCATGCAAGTCCTGCCAGGTGAAAAGCAGATGCAGAGGTAGCCTTCCAAACTCCAGAGAGTTACAACTTGTACTTATAAATCTTCAGAACCTAATTCATCACTGAAACAGACAGTAACCTTTCTCAGTGAGTGAGTCAATACACAGATAGCTCAGTCTGAAAAACCTCCCGAAAAGGGAAGAGTGGAATTTCTCACTTTGTGAACTGTTGACTGCAGGGAGGGAAACGGAAAAAGCAGATCTGAGAAATACATCTTTACTAGCACTAATGGAAAGGTAATAGCAAATTATGAATATTAACTTTTCTAAATTAGGGATTTGAGGGATGATACACAAATGTTTTAGGCATCATCTTTTGCTGCTACCATCTGCAACAGCACTTACGGAGCCTGTCCTGCTCCAAAGCATCTAGGTGTGAGGGAAAGGGCTAGGGCAGCCCAGGGAGGCGGCTCTGCAGTGCCAGTGAAGGGCTGTGTGTCGAAATAAGCCCTTTTCAGAGCTAAATTATTAATAACATCTCTGTAACAAGGAACAAGTATCTCATGGGCCCAGGAGAGGGACAGAGAGATGTGTCCAAGCCAGGCAGCTTGGCAGAGCGAGGTGCTGTGCAGCAGGGGAAGCGCAGCAGGGAAGGAAGGGTTGGGGGGTGACAGGCAGGGTCAGGGGAGACAGGCAGGGTAGGGGGTGACAGACAGGGTTGGGGACAGGTAGGGTAGGGGACAGGCAGGACTGGCAGGGTAAAGCGAGGGACCGCCAGCCCACACACACACACACACGCACAGCCGCCCAGCGATCTCTGGATCAGCGGCAGCCCCCGGGCCCCTCCGCGG
>WHYT01016884.1:37427-113980 GCA_009806455.1 Tetrax tetrax | reverse complement strand
GGCTGAAGGCCTTACGGAAGGCCGGTGGGCTGTCACCCCGCCGTGGGTGCAACCCAGAGGTGACCCCACCCCTACCCGAGCAAAGCGAGTGAAGATCGATTTTTTAGGAGACGAGGGTCTTGCCTCTCACAACCTTCAACAAAGGCGTGAGGAGGTGATGTCTTCGGCTATCTTCGGTCCAAACGCTTCTTCTTCTTCCCCTTTTCTGACGAATTGCAGGACTTTTTCCAAGAAGTGTGATGGAAGTAGAATGGAGGTTCAGGAACCCGTCTGTTAAGCTAAATAGAACAATTTTTATCTCAGCTCCTGCCTCCCCTCGCTGGCCATTTAGAGAATGAGGAAGTGCAACGAGATAAACTGTGTCCTGAAAGGCTGATACTCTGCCAAGACCTCAAAAGAAAAAAAAAAACCGAAAAAAAAAAGGAAGAAAAAAGTATAAACCCCCCCAAAAGCACTACAAAATACGGTCTGCAGGAAAAGAGACGAGGCAAAACACGTGATTCTACAATACTTTGATCTGAAATGTCCCGATTTCAGTGCTGTTCTTTCTGTGATAGCATCCCCTTTTGGGGAGAGAGTAATGCAAGCTTTCAAGACATGAAACATTTTATAGCTCCATTACTGCAAAGAGAGTGTATGTATTCACTTCTAAACAAGCCCTCATGCTGGCAGCTGAGCCTGCTTTTTAGCCAAATGTTGATATATTGGAACTGTGGTTCCATTATGGATTTCTGACAGTCATATTTCCTATTTTAGGTTCTGTTCCTGAGTAGATAAATGCTTGCCACTGTTTATTTCACATGAATGGTTTATTCGATACGTACTGTGCAATGATTCATTATACTTCTAAATAAAGTTATTTTGATAGCAGCAGAAAAAAAAAAATATCCCCTCAGGATTTCTTTTATTTTCCTGTCACTATTTTCATGTTCAGAAACTTGTTTGATGACAGTTGCCCTTTTTATTTTACCCAGGACAGTTGGGAATGCTGAAGTTCCCAGTAGCAACAGGAGGTGTCACCTCAGAGGTAAAACAAGCAGGTTACACTGAAAAAAAAAGAGGGATTCCACAGAGCTGTCTTCTTTGCTTATTTTACTACTAAAGTGAAGCAAAGAAACCCTGGAGAGTTTTGCTGTCTCACTTTATTTGTTTTCCTCATCATAGATTGAAACAATCATATATAAAAGGAATCAGACCACTAGGTAATGTAAATCAGCACAACTCCAGGAAAGCCAGCTAAGAATCTGACCTACTATAACTCTTTAAAAATGTGTACAAGATACTTCACAGTGTTTTTTTGGTTTTATGATTCAGTGCTTGATTTTAAAACTTAAAAGAAAACTTATATCATAAAGAGAATAATGATTTTACATAAGAGTCTGAAAGCAATTTAGCAGCCAACAAATAAAATGGTAAAGTAAAATGTCATCCACTTTTTACTTTGACAGGCTAAGTCTTGATAGTGATAGTTTGGAAACTTTTTTTTTTCTTTTTTTCACTCTTTTACAACAATATTTTCCATAAGTTGCTCTCACATTCATTTCCTTTCATATCGTTTTGAAATACTTTCAAGTTTCTGAACTTTCATCTGTGTTGTAGAAAGTGCTGTGTTCAATTAGTCCTTTCAACTAATGTCATAGCTACCTCAGAGATATGTGAATGTATATGAAAGGAGAATAAGGTTTAGACTTTTTAGTCCTCAGACTAGTATAGTTTTAATGGAGAAGTCATAGCTTCATAACAGAGAAGTAAGTCAACTGAAAATAACAACAGCTGAAATTTTCGTTATGAAAATGCCATGATGAAAATGAAAGTTTGCACTAATATTGAAAAATAGATTTTTATATGAAACTCTGACCACCTGACCAATCAGCTAGGGAACACCAATTACTTGTCACAGTTTTTCACATCTTTTCCATCCAACATACATTACACAGAGGTGCTAATTGAAAACTTAAACTGTGAAACTATTTCCGTCGTAAATAGCAACACATCCAACTCTTGTAACCACAGTTCAAGTCTGCTTGCTTCTAGCTGGTAATAGTCCTTTTAATCTACTTCTGCGATCTCTGTATACCACTTATATTCATTTTTATCAGAGGTTAAGTTACATTCCATGTTTTTTTCAACATTATCTGTCCCTGATGTCAAAAAGCAGGTTCCAGACTGATAACAGGTCTGTAAAAGCCTCATATGTTTCTCAGGAACTTTAAAATGTGCAAGTCACACATTTTCAAACTTTCCTCCACATCGTAGCATCACAGAACAATACACATTGGAAGGGACCTCTGGAGGTCATCAGTTCCATCTCCTGTTCATGTCATGTGCAGCAGAGACCTGAACACCTCCAAGGATGGAGATTCCACAGTTGCTCTGGGCACATGTTCCATCTTTTGACCATGCTTATGGTGAAATTTTTTCCCTAATATCTAATTGAAATTCCCCATGTTCTAATTTGTGTCAGTTGCTTTTTTGTCCCATCACTGTGGTCCTTTGAGGAGAGTCTGATTCTATCCATTCTCTCAATCTTTTCACTAGATTATTTAGACAGAAACAGAACTTATTGTCCTCTCCCTCTGCGTCCTGTGCTCTTGGTGGTCTTTCACTGGACTTACTCCAGTATGTAAGTGTCTCACTTGAACTGAGGAGCCCAAAACTTGACATAGTACTCCAGATGTGATCTTGCAAATACTGAATACAGGGGAAAAATTACTTTTCTCAACTACATTCTCACTAATAAGGTGCAGCGTGCAGGTGGTCGCCTTTGTCACAAGGACATACTACTGACTCATGTTCACCTTAGGACATCAACCAGGACATCCAGTCTCTTTCTGCAAAGCTGCTTTGTGTTGAGTTGACTTCTAGGATGCATTGCTAAATGGATTTATTCCATCCCAGATGCAGCACTTTGTATGTGGGTTGAACCATGTGAGTTTCCCATCAGTCCATTTCTCCAGCCTGTTTCCATCCAAAACAGCAGGCCTGCCCTCCAATGTGTTAACTGTTCTTCCCCAGTTTGTTCTTCTGTCTGGAAATCTGTGAGTTGTGAAGTCTGTCCCACTGCCAAGGTCTTTAATAAGCATGCTAAACAGTAGCGGTACCAGTATCGGTCCCTGACAGATGCCACTAGTAATTTTCTGTGAGCTGAGGTTAGTATACTGATCACAACATGCTGATCCCACATGGGCCCTGGTCCCGCTGTTTTTCCGTCCACCTTCATCCACTTATCTGTATGTTACCAACACAGATGTGTCAAAGGCCTTGCTCAATTCAAGGTATTGCAGCATCCAGTGTTCTCCTGTTGCCCATAGTACGCCTGTGATATACAACAGTTTTTATGGAATTTTCCATTCGATAAGCAACGGGTTGGATCTCTTGTGAAACAATCTGGCTTGAGCAAGCAAGTGTATAAACACTGCATACATTGCTAAAAACTATACCCTTGAAGAGAAACTAAAAGACTGATAAAAAAGAAACATCCTGCCCCAGAAAGCACATGGAGTCAGCAAGAATCTGTGGCAACTAGGGGAAAGGTAAAGGAGGCAGGGGGAAATCGTGACCACCAACTCAATTCAAGACAGAGAAAACTTGCCCCCCCCCCCACCACCAGTGTAAGGAGCATGTGTGCCAATTTACACAGCAAGTGAGGCTAATTTAAATACAACTGACCAATAGCAGATGGAATGGTAATTACTAACCAATGAGCATAAATTTAGACGAGTCTTTTACTAATCATGTAACAAGATAAACATGTTGTAATTCCTTTGTGTGGTCTGCTAGCTTTGTGGATTTACCATCTAGCACCCATCTCTGCATAGAAATGAAACAAATAAATATCTCTACTCTGTGTGTAAGACTGGCGTACTGCACATTGGGTAAACGATCCCACTTTTGGGACAACAACTGGATATGCATGATATGCCTTTTGTAAATCCAGTCACCTTCTTCTCCATCATGTACTTTGAAATGGCTTTGAGGAGGATTGCTTCATAACCTGCCTAGGAGATCTATGAAGACTGAAAACAGTTTTAAAGAATAAATTGCTATACAACAAATTCTCTCTTTCATACAAATCAGGCATGTAGCTCATGCTTTAAAGTGGGAAACGGAGCAAATGAGCACACGTTTCTAACAGAACAGCTGTAGTTTTTCAACCCTTGAAAGAGTCAGGAACACAAAGTTGTTCAATTTTTTTTTGATAGAATATACTATCAATTTTACATATTATCTTCCAAATATATTTGTCCAATGCTGTAAGAAATTAGTGTTGCATACACTACATACACTGTTACAAAAACTTCCTTCTAGGGTCCAATCTTGGGCTTCACAACCACATGAAGCAAATACAGGCAAAACTCTCCCCCTGCATGTGGCAGGAGCAATAGCTAGGCTGCCTTTTCAGGACTGTGGTTTAGGTGAAGAAGCCAGCAAGGGTCATGGTTCGTTGAGCTGTAGGAACATCAAATCTCAACAGTGTAGGAGACCTCAAGGCCAAACCATTAAGTATGTTCACACAAAGGGCTGGTGCATATTAAATGCATGTGTGAGAAGGGCAATATGCTCTAAATGCTGTCTGCAGTTATCCATCCTAATTCATATGAGTGGGAGTTGGTTTTCATACTTTGGAAGTCACCAGGATCTTCATGACCACCACCAGTGTCCATAATTCATATGAGTGGGAGTTGGTTTTCATACTTTGGAAGTCACCAGGAGCTTCATGACCACAACCAGTGTCCATAAAGCCAACGCTTACTCCTGTCTCTGTTATTTCTCTATTGCCAGTAGCGCAGCATGTAGTTTTCAGATATGAATATCCAGGAATAAGATTTTATAACCGGGGACATACAGCTCTGTGCGACTGCAGTTATATGTTAAGGAGACACTACTATTCCTTCAAAATCTGTTATTGTAAGAGAGCCAGCACTGTATTCTCAATGATAGATTCTAAGCTGCTGTTTACAAGTAGCTCTGGATGGGTTTCAGGAGATGACAGCGGTACGCGCACTCTGAAGATTTTGCTGTGTTCAATTCTAGTGCTGTTACAGCGATTTATTTCTAGTTGGTCAGAATCGCTCCGTACCTGTTCACCCACTAGATGGCACGATGACCCTGCTCCAGTGACAAGGGACAGCAAATCTGCTCTCCCGGTTCACTCGAAGTACCAAAACTAGGGAAGCACAGAGCAGAAATTAAAGGGCATTAAGTCTCTACCTGAAAGTTCTAATTCAGCAACAAAATTACCTTTGGTCTGTGTAGTTTAAGATTTAAGTAGCTAGACTGGTTCTTCCACGAACTTTCTCTGGTGAAAGTAGAGACTGTCCTGTTATTCCACTAAGGCAGACTGTAAAAATTGCCCATTTCCTTTAAAATTCTATTTTTTTTTTTAATTTTGGATTCTTTGTAAGTTGCATATCACAGAACCAGATAATGGCTGAGGTTGAAAGGCACTTCTGGAGATCATCTTGTCCAATTCCCCTACTCAAGCAGAGCTACCTAAAGCTGGTTGCCCAGAGCCACGTCTGGATG
The DNA here is from genome assembly GCA_009806455.1 of Tetrax tetrax. NCBI lineage: Eukaryota > Metazoa > Chordata > Aves > Otidiformes > Otididae > Tetrax > Tetrax tetrax. Next base: position 108,454 of record WHYT01016884.1, on the reverse strand, counting down.
ACTTTTGGATATCTCCAAGGCTGGAGACTCCATAACTTCCCTGGGTAACCTGTGCCAGTGCTGGGTCACCCTCACTGTAAAAAAAAAAAGTGTTACCTGATGTTCAGAGGGCACCTCCTCTGTTTGAGTCTGTGCCCATTGCCTCTGGTCCTGCCACTGGGCATTACTGAGAAAAGCCTCACTTCCTCTTCTTCACATTCTCCCTTCAGGTGAGAGCCTTCTCTTCTCCAGGCTGAACAGCCCCAACTCTCTCAGCTTTTCCTTATAGGAGAGGTGCTCCAGCCCCTTCACCAGCTTTATGACCCTTTGTTGGACTCTCTCCAGTATGTCCATGTCTCTCTTCTACTGAGGAGCCTGGAATTGGACACAGGTCTCCAGGTGTGACCTCAGTGGTGCTGATGTTGTAATGATGTAAAAGTATTCCACAGTTCTTTTTGTGCTTTCTCTTTAACATTACAAATGTGATAATATATGTAGAAAGACATTCATTTTAGTGCACATCTCAGATTTCTTTACTAACCACCAAGGAATACAAAAAGAAGTGACAACTGTGGCATTTTTTTTGTCAGTATTTTAGTCACATACTCACTCCCTGGTTCTGTAAAAGTTTTTTGCCACTCTCAGCATTTTCACCTTTTCTTTCTGTCAAGGCCATACTATCCACAGCTGGCAAATAACAGAGTCGTCAGGTTTTGCTTGATATTGTTTTCCTCTTTTTTTCTTGGTTGACCACAAGGCTTGATACAAAAGGAGTGTCACCACAAGAGCCATTTAATGAGTTTGTTTTTCACCATCATAACTGCATGCCTGGCTAACAGAAGTCAATGAGGTATCAGTAAGTTTCAGAGTAATTTGGTTCATTGCTGACCCTGTGCACTTCTTCATTGAACCTTCTCCTCTTATCCCTTTCCAGTCTCAAAATTCATCCTAGACTTTTTGTTTCCAACATACTCACTTATTATCCTTTCTTCCTCATTAAGTGGCCAGGACTCAACCTCTATTAAATATTCATCTTGTAATAATCCTGGAAGTGAATATTCTGTCTTGCTCAGAAGCTGCTGTGAAAAATTTTCATAGTGAAAAGCAACAGGCTGTCCTGCCTTTACACATGCCCTAGTCTTAGTATTCTTTCTGTGGGAAAAAAAATGGTAATGTGGGAAAAAAACAAGTCACTTGCATTGCCATGGATCTATTTTGTAGAGCTTTCATAGAGATAGCGAGGTTTACCTAGAGGGGTCTTTAGGAAGAGGACCCCACACTGCACAAAATCTAATGAGGAGATAATAAAATGCAACATCAGAAGTTTTATAGTTGTGGTGAAGTGAGCGATGAGTACATGAACACTTGAAAATATAACTCATAAGTGAAAAGCTGTTTGGTTGCCATTGATCTTTTAATTTTATACTGAAAAATATCTATACATATATTGCATACAAATTTTTCCTACTCCAAATAGTTGTCCATAACTCTGAAGATCCACATTCAGTAAAAATTACAGTAAAAGGAAATGACTTGCCTGTTCACTAAACCTGGACCTGGTAACATTAAGTGTTGTGCATCTGATTTTCATTTTTTAAGTCCACCTCTGTAGCAGGTCTGAAGCTCAAAACGAAGCCTTCTCTGATAGTAAGAAAATTCCTGGTTTTAAGAAGCTAAAAAAATTAAAGTTTGCAAGGATATCTGTACTAGAACACATTCTGTTCATGCTCCTCTGATCTTTGCATCTCAGGGTATTCCCTAACAGAACAAAGTATAACTTTGCATAAGATCAAAGCAAAGGAGGGAAAAAAAGTGGATACTAGTTGTTTTAAAAATCAGAATCATAGAATAGTTTGGGTTGTAAGGGACCTTTAAAGGTCATCTAGTCCAATCCCCCTGAAACGACTAGGGACATCTCTAACCAGATCAGGTTGCTCAGAGCCCCATCCAACCTGGCCTTGAATGTTTCCAGGGATGGGGCATCCACCACCTCTCTGGGCAACCTGTTCCAGTGTTTCACCACCCTCATTGTAAAAATGTTTTTCTAAATCTACCTCCTTCTATTTTAAAACCATTACGCCTCATCCTGCCACAACAGACCCTGCTGAAGAGTTTCTCCCCATCTGTAGGCCCTTTTTAGGTACTGGAAGGCCACATAAGGTCTCCCCGGAGCCTCCTCTTCTCCAGGCTGAACAGCCCCAACTCTCTCAGCCTGTCCTCATAGGAGAGGTGCTCCAGCTCTCTGATCATCTTTGTGGCCCTCCTCTGGACCTCTCCAACTGGTCCATGTCCTTCTTATGTTGGGGGCTCCAGAACTGGACACAGTACTCCAGGTGGGGTCTCACCAGAGCAGAGTAGAGGGGGAGAATCACCTCCTTCGACCTGCTGGCCGTGCTTAAAAATACAGTCTCTTTTTTCAGCAGCTTAAAGGAATGCTATCAGTATACAAAAAAACACGCTAGATTTTAAAGTGTTATTTCTGTCTGGAGATAATAACAATAAGAACAGCATCGTCTGTTGCACTTGAAATATTTAAATTTCCTCTTTGTGTGAGATTCATTTTAATATTTATAAAATACTAATAATGCATATACATATATATCAGCATGCATTTATTTTCCTTAACACTGCTTTTTTTTTTAAAAAAAAAAAAAGCTCTATTCACATCAGTCTTCAAAGAGCCTTTACTGAGGCTTCCCTACTAAGGAAGAATAAAATTTAGTAGTATGAGTACCACTACTGAATCAAAAAGGAATAAGTGGTAGAAAAAAAAAATCAACAAAAGCACAACATTATACTTTCTAGTTGAATAATACACGTTATGCTTTCTAGTTGAATAATACAGAAGGTATTTGTGTTTGAACAACTGCATTAGAAAGGTAAAGCAAACCTGCAGAACATTCAGCTATTCAGAAACAAAACTTTCCGTTTTATGCACAATTATATATAGAAAGAGTACAGGTACATTTTGTTTCCTGTGACATCCAAAATTCTGCATACAGCCTAGAGTGATTTATTTGCCCAACTCCCATACCTATAAAAACTTTCCTCAGTTCCCCAGACCTCCTCCATCACTTTACCTTATCATTATTCAATTGAAGGACTGAAAAAAGTTCAAAAACACAGGCAGACTTCCAGACTGTAAAATCGTGTACATACTGAAAGGAAAAGGAGCTGCAGGCATGTGGTTCATCTTGATAGCATGCCAGTATTTCCTCAGACTTGTTCACCTGGCATTAGCTGAGTATGAGGACTTGAGTGTCAGTGGCATGAGGTACCTCACTTGTTTCCAGAACTTAGAATTGGTTGACTGTGGATGCACGGTGTGCTGCTCTTTCCATTTGACAGTACCTTGCTGCTGAATAATAAACCTAAGAGATTCCTGAAGCTTCTCATAAGTCCCAATTGTCTCCATTTCCAGCAGAATCACCTTCATGTCATTTTGAATGAGGGCATTGTATAAAGCAATGTGTTGGTCATATGCAGGTTCTTTACAGTTAATCAGCTGGTGTGTTAGAAGAATGATCAGCCGTCTGCTCTTCTGCATCCTTTTCTCAATTGCACTGGCTGTATCTAGGAGTATACAAGAAAATGATGAGATCCTGAAATTTCTTTTATAAGGCACTTCATTTTCATTGCTTTTTAACTAGAAATAAATTCTGTCTCACTTTATTCTCATACAGTTTATTCATAAGAAAAAGCACTTCAAAAAAGAAAGAAAAGAAAAAAACAAAACAAAACAAAACCAAAACCTTGTCCTTTCAAGTTTTTTCCTTGGTTGAAACATTAATATTTTCACTTTTAAGAATTGCTAGGAATTTCTAATCCAACAATCTAGGGTCAAGTTCAGTAGATCTGGTTTGCATCAAATTTGTGCTTGATCAATAGTCTCCACGTAAGGAATCACACTCTATCAAGTGTAGTGCTTTATAGACTGATCCTGCCATACCTGCTCATGAGCGTTAGTCATTTAGAGATTTTGGGTGACTTCTAAGAGGTTTACTTACAAGTAGAGGAAGTGTTAATTCTCCTGAGCTACAGCATGCTAATTTATACCTAACCTGTGCCTTGTGTTGGAATCCAGGAACTAAGACTTGCAGGGTAGTTTTAGGGTGACTAAAGGTGGTTTTCTTTCCCACTGTCCTGTTAGAGAGAGCTGATCAACCACAACTGGGGAGATGTTGAACCCGGGAAACTCAGGAGCCAGCATGCTATGGGAGAAACTTCTGTGCCAGCTTAGAAAGGTCTATATAAAGCCTCCTGGAGCTGCTTTTCTTGGTGATCTGCTCTGATGTCTATGGGAGGAAGACCGCAGATGAATGCCTGTCCAGTGAAATGCTTATCCCAGTTAGAAGAGTTTCCTGTGGTCTGTGGAACGGAAGCTGGAGTTGTTTTGGTGAGAGCAAGTGATGGTGGGCCAAAAAAAAAGGAGGTGGGAGTCAAGCTAAGGAAATTCAATGTAACAATTATTTAACAAAGCCATTGATTTGCAGATGTCATCAGGCAGCTGTGTATGCATCTTCTTTTCCTTTGCTGGGGGCTGCCAGCCCGTTGCAAGTGTCTTCTCAATCTCAGAGATGCTCAGCTTTTTCAGCTCCTGGTTCAGGAAAATAACCCTTTCAATGAGTACTCCATCCTTTTCTTGTCTCTGAGAGTATTCTGTGAAAGCAATTTGCCATTCTGTGGTATTCGCCAATTCAAACTTCCTTCATTTTCTTCTATTTTTTCATTAAATTTTCCTGATTTTAGGAGAATAAATGCTTTGGAAGGTGAGAAAAATTGAGGTAAGCTGCTACTGCCATATGTTTAGTTCCCATAATAAAAACACTTTAAAAAAAAAAAAAATTTTTCTCAGTTTTGAGGTGCAGTCCATTGTGCTCAGGACTGAAAGACCCCAAACCTGGGGAGGTATTCACTTCTCCATTTGAATTTCTGACGCCATACTTGTGGCAAGAGGAAAGATGGGGCTGCATGCTGTAAGTGCTTTTACCGAGGAATTTGCTGCAACCTGTTTTATGAATGTTAGAAGTTTATATGAGTTCAGAAAATATTATGAAAGAAAAATCCTTCAGCAACTATCACATACAAGTATTCAAGCATCTGAATTCCACATACTGCTGAGAGAGTACACTTGTGGAAATATAATATAAGCTTGCCCTGTTCTTGAAGTCTTTTTCAGTCCTTTGCCCATGGCCACTGCTGAAGATAGGACACTTGGCTACACAGAACATTGCTCCAGTAAAGTACGATCGTTCCTTGGTTATTCGCTCGTGTTTTTGTGTGATACAGTAGCTCCAGTAGTGCTGAGTTAGATTCTGCAGCAATGAATGCAATTGGCAGGACAATAAGACCACAAGAAGAATGGAGTAGAAGGTGATGTTGGTGAAAACTCTTGGTTTGCTGGGCAATACTTGCATTTGCACCTCTTCAGGCAATTGTTAGGTTGTAGAAAATGCTATTAATCAGTAAGGCCAGAAAATAAAAAGACTGCTAGTTTAGGGAAGTGTAATGGGAGTCCAACAGCTATGCAGTGCAGTTTATCACTTGAATCATTCTGCTTAACATTCCTTTTTACTGGAAGAATACAAATTTCAAGTAATAAAGCTTTGCTCTGGAACTAAGTGTCATAAGCATGTCCTGAAATAATAATTCAATTTTATATTCTCACTGCACTTTTTTTTTCTGGAAATGCATTGAGTTTTACAGTGAAGAACATGATTCATCAAATGCTATGATACGTGTTCAGAAAGGATCACAATAACTCAGAGTGGTATTTCCTGTTTTCCTATGCTTAGCATATTTTAATTGTAACATTTTGCATTTGGAAACCTGATAATGAAAGGCTCAAGATCAGAAGATAAACAAGAGTGGGGAGTGTATGGGCAAAGTCCATCTGTCCGGAAGCAGAGAACTTTTAACTACTCCCAGTGGCAGACAGGTTCCGAGCAGTTTGTTCACTCAAATGAAAGCATTTTGGAGCATGAAAGTGAACAAGAAAGAGAAAAGTAGAAGGCTGGGAAAGTAGGCAAGAGAAAAAGGAGGACAACGGTCAACACTCAGGACATTTTTAGAGTTTTTATTAAATCGGACCAAACAAGTCGAACAAAAGTTATGCACTGTCCAAGGCTGGCTTGTTGAGCCTTCTGTCTGTCACTCCTGGGTTACAGGCATCCATTCATGCCTTTGTACAGTGAAAATGTCTTTGTTTTCATCCAACTTATTTGAGTCCTTTTTAGTCCCACAGTCTTCACCTCAGTTGCATGCCATGCTCCATTTTCTTCAGGACTCCCGTCCATAAACCATAGCTTGAGAGTACTGTCCCATAACAAAATATTGTGCCGTCCTTAATCACCCAAAGAGGTGACATGTTTTTGTCATTGACAGCTTTGTGAGCTGCTTTTCATTCCTTGTTCTGGATCTGGGAATCGTATGGCTCCACAACTCCTGCAGCTTTTTTTCCATTCTTGTTACAGTGGCTTTTCTCAAGGCCAGGCAGCACTTTTACTACTCTTCAGAAGAGAAGGACATCAAAGGCCTCAGCCCAGCTCTGAGCAGGTGAAGGATGTCTGGTGAAGCCTGGTGAAGGCTTTTCTCAAGGCCAGGCAGCACTTTTGCTACTCTTCAGAAGAGAAGGACGTCAAAGGCCTCAGCCCTGCTCTGAGCAGGTGAAGGATGCCTCCCAATCCAGATGATTTCAGAAATTTGTAACAGAAAATGTACCAGCTTTGGCTTCATGCCTGCTTATTGGCAGAAAGAGAAGATCTGGTCCACAGAATAACCAGAGTACAAGACAAACAGACAAGTCAGCTCTGGAGGAAAGCAGATAGTACTTAGATGACATCAATAAGAGAGAGTGTAGAGGTGTCCATACAGAAATCAGCACAGATTAATTAACACAATTCCATTCTGGAAGACAAGGAAATGGGAATAAAGAATACCAGCTCTCCCAAATTAGCGCTGGGAATTGTGCAAAATGAAAGTAGGTCATGTCAGTGAACAGAAGCTGAACTTCCTGTGACTCTAACACCCTCATAACGGGTTGAAAAATCCTGAGTGATAACAGCAAGGTTAATTCCTGAACTTAGTTTGTGGTTTTCTTCTCTTCCATGTCTTGTATACCTATTCATGCACAGTTGGGTTGTAGCTTTGCCCAGATAATGGCTATGCAGTTACACTACCCAAAGAGCATGTGTATGTTTAGGAGAGTCACGCTTGGGGTCACATTTCCTGCATGACCGGAAAAGATGATAAACAATCTGTGCCCCTGCCCTGTAGGTTGCTTTTCTTAGCACACTGGCAAGTCTCCCTGCTTGAAAGAGCAGACACACGGCTGCTGAGGTGATGAGCAGCCAGCTCAGGAACATGAAGAGACCTCCTATCCTCCTAAAAGGGACTAGAAGCACAATTTGCTTCAACTTAATAAGTAATTCAGTGCATTTTCTGATCTGAAACTTACCTTCTCCAGGATATATATCTCTCCCATAAATACACAGTTTATATCCACATTTATTTTCTAGAATATCTGGCATGATTTGGTAAACAAAATATTCCACAAAACTCGCTTCATTGGTGTGGCTTCTAGGGTAGATTATATAGGCATCATATATCTTCCCATCTGCAAGGTAAAACAAGAGGAAAGTGTATTGTGTTAACATGAATTAGAGCTGTCTGTTGCAACAGCTAGAAGATAAATAAAAATATCAGTCTTTGAAATAGATATAAGTAGAAGTTCCTGCTAATCTGAACAACGTGTATCATTGGATGCATGCTTGGAAATTAGAAACCATGCACATCTGGTGTTTTCCATTCTCAATTGTTATGTCCTGAGTGTTTGTAACTTTGGAGAACCTGACCTTTGTATTGCGAAGGCTGTATCCCAAAGTAGATAGAGTAAGAATTCAATTGATCAATGCATATTAGCATGAAATAGAGATGAGGCTCATAATTCGTTATTTCAATGATACAACAGACTGTCAACAACCTTTGTCTTTTAGGACAAGACATTCCCCTTAAATTCTTCCATCTTGAAGAAATTACTCATCATTCCCACAACATATCACACTTCTGAGTGAAAAGTTCCTTTCCTCAGGAAGTAGTCTTACAGTCAGGACCAAGTCAAAGTCAAATATTTTTTTTCACTCTTTTCTTCATTTCTCTTAGATTTTTTCCATTCTAGCATTAGTTTTCTAATCCCAAATGGTTCATTTCCTTCTTTCCAGTGGAGATGACATTACCACTTCTTTTGTTGCTATCTGGAGTTCCTGACCAGACCATCCTTACAGCAAAAAAAAAAAAAGAAATTGCCATTTCCAGAGTTTGACTCATTTCATCATAAAATATACTTAAATGGAAAATGCCCTAAAAAGCATACTTCTCTCCTCTTTAAAGAGAACAAAAGTACCTAGATCAGCTGCAGGTATCTACCATGCAGATGTCTGTGGTAGAAGTCAGCTTCAGACTTAAAAAATGTAAATTTAGGTGTCTACATGAAAGCTAGGTGTCTAAACTCCTGCTACAATCAGTGGAGAACTAGCCATTGCCATTAATTAATTCTAGAGTGATTAAGATTACTCTCATGTAAATGCCAGAGGTCCAGCTGGGTTGCCTAAACATAAGCATCTAGTGCCATTTGAGACTTCCTATGGTAACCTACCTGGTCTCCAGCCCCTGCTTCAGAAGTCTGCAACATTGGGACAATCTGTGTTACCTGTCCATTTTTCTGACCATCCCAAATTACTCTAGAAATCCATGTTTAGACTACTGATGCAAAGTTCCAGTGCCTGGTTAGCTGAGGCAATTTTGTTGATGAGGAGCTGGATTTGGTCACCTAGAAACATGTGCCGCATGGTGTCATTGGGCACTGCCTGCCCTCCAGTTGCCACTGCAGAGGGGTTCGGGTCTCTCTTAAGTCCTAAGGAAGCTCAAGTGGCACCAGCTGCTTACAGTTTGACAGCTGAACCCAGTCTCAGGTCCCAGGTTTCATCTCTATGATGGGAACTTTTATGTGTGCACCTTCATTGCATGTGACTAAATTTAGAAGTCTTAATCTTGAGCTGAAGTCCACCCCTAAAGTGGGATGGGCTGTATTCCGCCGCAAAGCATCTTCCACAGCATTGGTGCCTTGCTCTTCAGCTGATGAGAACTGTATTGCTCTAACACATGCCTGTGAACATATGAGCCAGCCAGATGGTTCCTTTGCTTCAGAGAGCACATAACAAGTTAATAGCAATGTGAATTGGATTTTCACTGTCCTTCAATGTTTCATGGAAAATATTTTGGTTAAAAAAAACCATGAAACCAGGACTGAATCCCTCTTTTATGTGACACGTCACTACAGAACCCAGGAAACAAGGGAATGTAAAGCACTACCAGAGCAATGTTTTTTCCCTGTTATCTGGATTATTTGAGAAGGCATGAGGAAGTGAAGAATCAGGCTCAGGTATCATATGAGTTAGTAAACAACTACAAAATAAATTTCTTTCCATACGATCTGCTTTTTTGCCTTTTTTAAAACTTTCTTGCTCAGTTCTTACTCACCATCCTTGACTGAGTAGGGCTGAAATATCTCCCGATACAACAGGACGATATCAACTCGGAAGGACTGATAAAGGATAACAGAGGCTGCTATTGCAAATAGCAGAACTAGAGATCCTACAATCAAGAGGACGTTAGGAAGACCCACTGCAAAGAAGAGGAACATATTGTTAGTCGTAGAGAAGTTAAACCCGTGTGAAGAAGCTTCAGCCTTCCATATCCTTATGTCTGTTGCATCTTTAAGGAGCTCACCACAGAAATGACAAAGCTTTCTCCTACCCTCACTGGGTAGCCAACACAGAGACTCTTAAACTAGACGCATACTAAGCAGTGTATAATTAATATTTACTTATGTTGAATCCAGACCTCCCTACAATAAATACCACAGCTGACAACAATGTTTGAATATTTTGTAACATCATAAAACTGTTAATAACACAACCAGCAACAGCGTTCAAGCATTTTGTAAGGCATCTAAGCCTACGCATGACAACCATAAGTGTCTACAAAAGGGCAAACAAAGGCTTCTGGCAGAGTTGCACAAACAGGGTACAGAGAAACGCGCAAATAATAAAATCTGCAAGATAAGAACAAAGTACACAAAACAAGCAGGAAAACAGAATGTCTCCTGGTCACAAAAATAAAATAAACTGTGCTGGAGGCAGATGATGTTCTCCTTTGCCTTTTCCTTTGAAGAAGGTCAAGGATCATAAAATAACAATGATGAGTAAGGAAAACTGGCCAAGAAAGGAGCCACTCACTTTAGTTCCAGCTTTGCTTGTGGAAGAGCTCTTGCATTTGACCACCTCCACCTCAGAGATGAAGACTTATCAAGAATAAGGAAGGATAAGGAAGAAATTTTTTACACTGAGGGTGGTGGAACACTGGCACAGGTTGCCCAGACAGGTGGTAGAGGCCTCATCCCTGAAAACGTTCAAGGCCAGGCTGGATGAGGCTCTGAGCAACCTGATTGAGTTGAAGATGTCCCTGCTCCTTGCAGGGGGGTTGGAATAGATGACCTTTAAAGGTCTCTTCCTAGTCAAACCATTCTGTGATTCTGTGATTCTATAAGGATGGCTTAGTTGTGCTATCGTATGCACACAGCTAGTCTAGGACAAGATTGTGATTATCACTCTGCTAGGGGAGAACTATGTTTCTATCACAGCCCAGATAGCTACATTTCTCTAATAGCCCATTTTTCCACTTGTTCTGTGATTCACAGAGCAGAAGCCAATCTAGATATGTGCATCCTCTAGATGACACCTAGTTCTGCTGCAGCAAGAGATGACAGGAGGTAGAAACAGGGTCACTTTGTGCTCTTTCTAAACTAGAAAGATAGAAGCTTAATCTGCAGACTGTTACAGCCACAAAGCTGAAGAACCTATGTCCTGGGCATACTAAATTCACCCAAAGTTCAGTATTGAAAACACTATGAATTCCCAATAGCCGAGTTTGAAATTAAAATATCAAAGGCTTTATACAGCAATTACCCAAAGAGGATTCATTATTCCCCTGGAGGGAAGATTAATAGATAACTTGCTCATAGTAGAAATCTTTTGCTAAGTAAATGAAAGATACTTCGATCTACACCTCTTGGTTTTAACTTGTAGACTCAGAGCAGTTCCATGTACATTTTTTCTCTGGCAACTAAGTCCATTAAGAACTTTCCATTCACAGTCCATCTTCTTTACCTAATTATTCCTGCCCAGCACAACAACTTATCATCCTACAGTTGTTTTAATGTAGCTGCTTTGGGGACTTTTCTGTGATTCAGATCAGTGAAATGATTGCCTTAAAAAATATACTCTCAGAGGCATCAGACTGGGTGATGAACTTTTACTCCCAAAGAAATACACATGAAAACATCCAGATTGTGCATTACCTATGCATAAAAGGGCCCACCTGTATTTTTATTTTACTATGGTATAGCAGACATAATACTTGCCAGATGCAATGCCCAGGCTTGGAATATCACTGGAAGCACATGTCTCTTCAGTGCTACAACAAGATTTGAGGTGTGCTACAAACTCCAAATTATCTTAGCTGAGAAAAGAAATATTCCTTTGAATGCTGGCAATGTATAAATTTAAATACAAGCATTCTGGCGACATCAACATGGAGGTCAGCTCTGGTATTCTTTCTGTAAAGACTGTTCACAGCAACTCAACCCAGGGAGGGTGATTGCATATACTGGTAGCAACTCCACCCAGCCAAGCCTTGCGCATTCAGAGCAGGGATCAGACGTTCAGGGTTTTTCCTCCCTCTGCCTGCAAAACACACTCAAGACACATGTGGCTGCAGTAGCAGGCCATTCACTGGTACTTGAGGAGGTGCATCATACAGCAGGCTGAAGAGACAGTTTCCATTTCCTCTACAGAAGAGGCAGCAAGACAGATGATTAGAAAGTGCTGCACATTGTATGCAGCCAGCAAGCTGCCAGGTGAAGGCACTGACCACTACCAAGGATCAATTTCAGAGTTTCAGAGCTTTCTCTTGGACTTGGCACTAAGAATGAAATAAGAAGATATCTAGCAGCGAAGCATCTCATACTGACATTTACAGATTACCTGGCTTCTCCCGGTAATGTTAATTAAGGCGATGTATTGATTAGTACTTATGGAGGAAACCTAAAAATATTAGTGCCTGAGAAATTCCACTGAAAAGCTATATAAATAAAGAGTTTACAAGTACATTTTACCCTTTCATCTGGTAGGGTGGACAGTAAATCTGATGTGGTTTTCACACTCTTTCTGTTTCTTTATTTGCCATTTAAAGGGAGAAAGAAACACTAGGCACCTGACGAAGCCTACTTCACCAGAACTAGGAGATCTGGGGAAACCACCTTCTAGTAAGATCGAAGCGGGCAGGAAAACAACCAGTTCTTTTATAGCGAAGTTTGCTTGTTTTGTAGTTTTAACAATGTCATGTGATGCCCATGAAGGAACTTTGTCCTTGTGCACCACTTCAGATTTTATTTGATCTGTTTTCCTGGTCAACATACACACACACAGACAAAATCTGAAACGCCTTTCCACTACCTGGTGAGGATGACCCAAGGATCAGAGATTACCACTATTTCTTATTTTTTCAATTGTTGAGAGCATGCTCGCCATGACATTGAAAATACTGATGTAACACATTAAGTATCTATAAAACATCCAGAGAAGAAAAAGATTAAAACAACTTCTGCAATTACAAATCTGAAAAAAAACCCGCTGTTTACATTTGGGTTTGCATGGATTAGACCAAGGCTGGAAAAGAAACGATAAATTTCCTGTGCTTATAGAGCCTGTAAAGCATCGGACAAGAACCCCACAGGAGTCTTCTTGGAAAAGCAGGTTCAGTTCCCAGTAAGGCTGACTCAGCCTCTCGTTTCTCTGGAATAAATCAGCTATATTCAGCACAATGGGGGCAAGGGCCAGAAGCCACTTTTGGAGGCCGTAATCAAGGTTGAACAGATCCTGTTGTTCCGTTTGTCTTTGCTGCATCATTTAGTGGCAGAGAGTTCATGAGCAGACTTTCTTCTAATGCTATTTATTTGTATTCATGAGCAATGGAAATACAGAACTATCAGCTCACAAGAAACAATACTGGAGAAGCCAAAGTAAACAAGTCAGAAAGTAACATCTGAAGGATTTCCGGACAAACCCTAGAAGAATAGCATTTTTTTGTAACTTCTCTGGCCTCTAAGGTGGACGCACTTTCAGACAGTAAAGGCAGAGATCTGGGTCTAGAACTCCTATCCACATCTGTCTAACAGATGTGAGCCAAAAGGTTAGGCTTGGCGTTAAATCTCTTTGAGGAAGAACAGAGCTGATGTCCCAAATCAAGATGAGGAACTAAAAGCTTAGATATTAATAAAAAGGGAAGGACTTGGAAGGTATTCAAACAGCCTGTGTATTCCCTAGCAGACAAGTTAAAGGAGATGCTGAAGAGATGTTCCTGTCCTGATCCAGCTCTACTGGTAGAAGGAGTTGAATTCAGCATTTCTCCAACTGCTTGTCATTGCTTCTGTCTCAGGAGGAACAGCTTCCTCCCACTCTGCAAGCAGAGCTACTTTTGTGAGCATTGATTCACTGCAGTTATTAATGAGCTGAACTGGCTTGAACACTGCAGCAAATTAGTTTTCTCATTCTTGAGAGGTGGCATCTTCCAGCGTAAGAGATACCGAGCAGCTGTGGAGGGCAACTGGGAGTAGTCTGGCAGGTAGAGTCACTGCCTCTTGCCAGGTGTTCAGCAAGATGAGCTACATCTTTGTCAGGAAAGGTGGAAGAAAAGGGAATTAAAAGTTGTTGCAAATTCCTTAGCCTTACAGTGACTGGAGTCACACCACACAAGTTATGCAGGTGGTCTCAGAGGACGTAAGAGGACATGTCTTGTGGCAGAGAGGGAATGTAAAATGTGGGATGATCACCATCTCTGGAATTAAAAAGGGAGATACAGGACTGAAAGATCTGGAGGAAATAAAACAGTCTATATTTTCTGTAAAGTGGTATAAGACATGAAGAATGTGTTTGTGAACAAGTGTTGGTGAAGGAGTCAGAAGATACTAAACAGCTTCAGGCAAACAGGGGAGAGAGAGAATGGGAAATAGTGTGGAAGGATGGGTTCTGTATTGACTGGGGCTGATCAAAACTAGGCAGGGGGTAGATAAGAAAAAAATGGAGAAAGATCTTCCTCAGCAGGAGGAAAAGCAACCTCTGAATGCGGGAGCACCAGCAACTGAAAGATGCAGGAACAGTAACAACTCATAATGAAGGCAAGAACATCACTGCAGAGCCTGTCAAAATTCATAGCCAAATCCTTATTAAATTGTTCTGTTAAAACAGACAAAGAATTTGGCTCATTTCTCTGTGTCTAAAAGACATAGTGTGCATAGTCTGAATATCACTAAATCACAACAAAAGGAGCTGATCACAGTGCATTGCTCCTGATAACTGAGGTATTTGGGTCATGTAGCTCATTTCTAAAGAGCTGATCAGCTTCTCTTAGAAGCATTTATTTCCTATCTTAAAAAATAAGCACTCTTAAAAGGAAAAAAACCCACGACTTGGGACAGGCACTTTTTTCACAATACAGCACTCTTCTTTACACACCTAGGTGAATACCTACATGGGTGCACAGCATATATCCTAAACTGGGAAATATACTTTTTTCCCTGTGACATGTCAAGCAGCTTTGCTAATGATAGCCGTTCCTGGAAGTATTAATGGAGTATTTTTGGTTTCCATGGTGACAAAAACAAACAGCTCTCACACTCTTGACTGTGAAAGAAACTCCTCCTGTTCTTGTCACTCTTCTCTGCCAATTTTTTGTTCTTACGTGGATTACAATTGTTATCAAACCAAATTGCTATGGTTAATTATAATGATAATGCCAACAGTGAACTAGAATTTAAAGTATTTGGTTAAGACTCAGAAAAATAAATTTAATTCCTGGTTCCTGTAGAAAATTTCTGTGTGGTGAGTCAAGTCATGATTCAGCAGGTTTGTGAAGACAGAGACTATTCCTGTAAGACTGAACAGCAACTCTAATGCAATTGCTCACAGCGTCTTTGCTTCCTCCTTTAATCTGTCACCTGTGCAGCTAAACATTATATACCTCGCTCATTAAACACCCCCAAAATTGACTGATTTGAGTAGTAAGTGGCACAACACCTATTATCTCCTACTTCTTATCACAGATCTGTGCTACAAATGATGATAATGTAACTCATACTAAATGCCCTGAAAAAAAAAAAATCAGAATACAGAGCGGGAACTTGTGTAAAAAGCACATTAACAGTATAGTAGCTAGCAGACACAATTTGTGCTGTGGGAAACACTGAGAACCAACCATGTAAAGAAATCGCAAGGTTGGTTTTTTTTAATTAAAAATAAACGAACAAACAAAACACACACAAAAAAGACATAGAGTAACATTTTTATTACATGCTTACAAGATGTGTGACACAAGAAAACCCTACAGCATTTTTATTATACTCAGAGGCAAGCTGTCATTGTTTTAACATAAATATTGCTCAGCTGTGTGAGGAGTGAGTGAAGGAAACTAAAGCAGAGCACAACCATTTCTGGCTGTAGCATTGCTTACACCAACAATGCTGAGTAGCAGAAGCAGGCATCTTGACAATAGCAGCAACAAGGAGAAAGGGACAGACATCCACACAACACAGGCAGCAGCAAAGGGGGGGTCACAGTCAAAAGCTTTCATGAACATTTACTGGAGACCTATGGATAAAAACAAAATAAGAGTTGCGTACAACAGAAAATAGATTTAATGAATCACTTGATGAATACAGCATATAAAATGTGCTCTTTCCTTTACACAGTTTGCAATATGGGGTGCACAAAGGACGTGTATTGCCTGAACTAGAAGTGAGCTCCAACTGTCACTCAGTTTGCTTCCCCCTCATTGCAAGTACGTTCCCGCACTCAGATAATTTAGTGCAGAGCTGATGCGTTCCCAGCTTCCTAAGTGATATTAGAGCTTGCAGTCATTTAGTAATATTCAATCAAAACATCTCCTGCCACCTTCCTCTGGGGGGAATTGGTGCTGTCCTGTTGGATGATGCCCCATCCTTTGTTATAATTCACCTACATCCCTTCTAGTCTAGGCTATGGCAAGGAAATTGGTCTATGCTTTGAAACCATAATCCTGTAGGAAGTTATGAACAGTCAGGAATACTGCAGGACATGGAGTTATGCACAGCCTGTGATCACAGTACACTTGATTCTACTCTTTCATTCTCTCGTAGAAAACTAATCCTTGTTAAAGACCTTAGGATTTCTTCTCAAAATCCTTGGTGGTTCAGCATATCTGAAGGGATAAAAAAGGAAACCATCGACTGCAGCTTCTTGCTGTGCCTTCACAGACACAATAACAGTTTCTGCCATAAGAATCAAACTCGGTGGTGCTGGTGACAGTGCTTTCTCAGAGATCTATCTATCCCTATTAAAAAAAAAAAATCCCATAGGGGCTAAAGACCATCCAATTCCACACCATTCACTGATCTCAATTTTCCTTCTCTAACAGAAATTAATAGAATCATGAATTTAAAAACAAAACCACAGGAAAGCCTCCCAAGTGTTATTCGCACCTCTGTGTGGCACATAGTGAACACAGTGGTGCTTAAAGGGAGAGAGGATAAAGCCAGATGTTGCAGAAGTTAGTCATGCCACTTAACATTCAATCAAAAAACAAGGCACTACAGTGGATGTGGTATGGGAAGGAAGGTAAGTGAACTGGTAAAGTGGCAGCTGAAACTCTTGCTTTTAAAGTTTGCCTATTTTCTGCCATTGTTCATCAGTAGAAACAACAGTTAGATTTTCAAAAAAAGATGAATCTTTGCTCCTCACAATGCATGGTAACACTGATGACCAAAGGAGAGGTCAGTTCCTTGCCGAACTCTCATCTGCAGAGAATCCTTTACAGCCTGAGTACCTTGTACTCAGACTGCACTATAGCAGTGTGCTTCAAATCCAAGTGCACTACATGCCTTCAAGGCAAGTGGAATTTGTCACCAAACAGAAATAACCTAGAAACAGGATATTCTTATCACAGGGCTGATACACTGTCCTGCTCTGCATATTTAATCTCTCACTGATATAATTTCAGTAATACCCTCCCTGCAGCACAGTTTACCCCAAGGACTTGGGTAAATGCACGCTTGCAGCACAGAAAGCTAACCACATCCTGGGCTGCATCAAAAGAAGTGTGGCCAGAAGGTCAAGGGAGATGATTCTGCCCCATTATTCTGTTCTCATGAGACCCCATCTGGAGTACTGTGTCCAGAGCTGGAGCCCCCAGCATAAGAAGGACACAGACCTGTTGGAGCAATGGTTTTAAAATAGAAGGAGGTAGATTCAGACTTGATATAAGGAAAAAATTTTTACAATGCGTGTGGTGCAACACTGAAAAGGTTGCCAAGAGAATGACGCCTCATCCATGGAGATATTCAAGGTCAGGTTGGATGGGGCTCTGAGCAATCTGATCTGGTTGAAGATGTCCCTGCTCCTTGCAGGGGGGTTGGACTGGATGGCCTTTAAAGGTCCCTTCCAACCCAAACCACTCTATGATTCTATGACTTTCATGTCCTAATGAAGCCACGAGAATTTTGACACTGGCTTGAATACACAGGGAGGAAGTAGACTGTTTTTTCTTCTTACTAACAAAAACAAATAATAAAATAAAAACACCAACATATCTCAAACTGAGTGCAAAGTGTAAGAAAAGAAAACAAGAAAATCCTACCCTCACATTGTGCTTTGAGTTGCAATGTCACCGTGGCCTTTGTGTTGTGCATTTCGTTCATTGCTACACATGTGAAATTTGCCTGCAGATCCTCCTTTTTTATTTCAGTAATATGCAAAGTGGTCTCTTTGTAATATTCTTGCTCACGTCCTTCAAAGCTAACAGAGAGAAAGAGCTGGTACTATTGGCGTTAATGACTAGGCACAATTTGCATAGAAGAAAGATTATTCTGTGTTATATGTACTTACAAATGAGTTTTTTCATGAAATCTTGGCAAATCTAAGTTTTTCACTGAGATGTTATCCACATCCCATGTGACAACAGCTGCTGGCTGTTTCTTAATCCCCAGACGGGCCTGACATTTCAGAGAAAAAGCAGCACCTAATCAAGATACAGAGATGTAAATATTCCTTGATGAAAAACAAGTATAATTTTATTTTCCTCATAACATATTTTTTTTCTGCAAATCTTCGTATCATCTGTGAATTTTGTCTTAACAATTCTGTCAATTATTTTTTCTGAAAAAGTGACACATTCAAGAGACTGAAAAATAAATAGTAAGAGGAGATTTTAACAAATTAGCTAATACAACATCGAGGATTACAAAAGGAATTATTTAAATTTGTTATGATGAAAGCAATATGGACTTTACTTGTGATGCTTAACCCACATAATCACCTACTGAGGAAAATAGAAAGTAAATGCTGGTTTACACACAAGTGTACACGGAAATAAAATAATTTAATTTCTCTAAAGTCTTGTGTGCAGTTTCTTATCTTGGATTTTATTCAAGCTGGACAAAAGTAAAGTAAACCAGTACAAGCAAAACTAAAACAGGAAATCACTTATTAAGTATTTGTCATTATGAAATATTTATTCAAAATAAGAGTCACCGTTGCACTGGAAGAAGGTATAATTAAAACACTTTAAATTATTTCCATGTAAAACTGCATCTAAGCAGGGCAGACATGTAATGACTTACATTCTGAATTGGTGTGAGGGAGCATGGAGAAATGCCTTTAGTTTTGCAAATAGTAGACAACAGATCCAGTACAGCAAGTGGTTTTTTAAAGTAAAGTAAATTTGCTTCTTGCAAGCAATGCCAGATTACTTATTGTCCCACAGGAGTGGGCAGAGCCCACAGAGCACTAAAGACTGAGCATCTTATTAGAGAAAGGTGGTCCTGGAGCACAGATCGCCTAATTCTGAGTGAGAAAGCAACTAGGGGAAAGAGGGATAAAACAAATGGGATTGCAAGTCAACATGGCAACACTCTGAGTAAGTGGCACCTCAGACAGCCACAAGTACCTTGCTTTGATGCTGCAAGTTACACAGGGCAAATTGAATCTCTGAGAACATCTGTGGTCCTAAATAAAAGGGAGCCAGGCAACAAGCATCGCGGGCTCTCCAACCTGCTCTTTCCAAGTTCACTCCTTGTGAATTTCAGCCCTCCCAGTCTCTTCCAACCACACATATCTGCTCAACACTAGCCAACACAGACATGAACCAGGGAGTGCTCCACAGCCTCAGGGCCAGCGACGAGTACCTTGCTCCCCTTCATTCATTAACAGAGATGCAGCCACTCTCTCCAGATGTAACAGCAAGTAAGAAGGAATATGTCTAGTTGCAAGAATAATCCATCCTTCGTCAAGCAGCTTCAAGGGATTTAGCTAGAGCCCTCTCTGAAGTGGATGGACACTATCATCCCTTCAGCTGAGGTGTAATAATTGACTGTGTGAGTAATCCTAGTCTATCCTAACAAGGGTAGAATGGGTTATTTAAACCCCCTTTAGTTGCTGCTTAATACCTAAATAACCCAGTAATTATATCTAACTTCACATCACTGTGCCTAGAATAAATTACATCTGGTAAACATTATGATGTAAAAAGGTAATGAAAAATTCCATCATTAAATCTTCTTGAAGATCCCCATGTTTGCTAGGCCATCACAAAATGTTAATTTGAAAACAATTTAAATTGTTTAAAAACAATTTTAAAACAATTTAAAGACCATACTTACCAAGCTCTACATCTATTACATCTTTATCTTTTGGAAATAAAATTTGAGGAGGTAGAGGTGAGTGTTTTGCTTTAGAAATTAAGAAAGGAAAGAAAGTATATATTAGAAAGTTGTGAAGCAGCATTTTGTATTATAGTAATTATAATTTGTACAGTTAATATCTTAAGATCCCAAAGCAGAATTGCAAACTAACACTACAACAGTGTTTCACATGTCTGTTGGGATCATCTGATTTTATTCCTATCAGCAAATATTCCTGTGGAGTCTGTACATGTTAATAGTTTCGATATTTTCTGCCCATTTATTTAATTTTTACCTTGTACATAAAGAGTAAGGAAAATTTTTAGTTTCTCAACTAATGTTTCAGCTGCTGAATGGAAAAAAAAAAAAGCAAACACCATTATATGTTTGTGTGTCTTCTCAGTTGCTTATTTTGTTTAAAAAATTCCTTTAGACATTTGAGAAATTACTCATATCCATTATATGAAATAACTAATATGTACTTTCATGCAGTATCTGAACTGCTGACCTTCTAGACCACAGTTGCCTGCCTACGTTGCCCTTTGTTTCCCCCTTCTCTGCAGCCTGAGTCGAGCACGTCTGGTTCCCTGGCCTCTCTTTCTGCTGCCTCTGCACTGCTGCTGCACAAAACTACTTCCCATTACACCAGTCTGCCATGACACTAAGCATCCCTTATCATTACCTTTCAGAGGAAATACTACTTCTCCTTTGACATATTAATTTTCTGTCCCACTAATAATTGTTATGGACAGGTCCAAACTACCTCCATCCTCTTGACTTCAATTAGATCTTTCAGATTTTGTTCACTTGATGCATTTTTCTTCTTTTCTTGCCCTTTAGGCTGCCTCATATTTCCCACTCCAAAAACATTGCTTGCTATCCTTTCCCTCATTAAGCTTTTCTGTCTCAAGGCACCTCTGTGAAAGCCATAGCCATATTTCCCTAAAAAATCTGCAGGAACTCATTTAACCCTCTGCTTCCCAGGCTGTCAGAAAAGCATCCATCCTAACTGTTTCTCATTTTCATTAGCTGGGTCCAACAAAAAGGAAGTCAGGAGAAAGTCAGTAACTTCCTAGTGAGCTGACTATGCTGAGTTCTTAGCTTCCAGCATTCAGAGGCAGAAGGTGTTGCAATCCCTTCCTTCTGCAATGATTTCAAAAGAAAGTCAGATTAACTTCATAATGAAGTGTAAAATTTTTGTAAATTTGGCTGCCTTTGTGCCAAATAAAGCCCAGCAGTTTTCATTATAACCCAAACACAACAATGACCAGTTAGAGAAGTTTTGATGAAAGTACATTCAAACAAAAATAAAGTGTTAGGCAGAGGAGTGTCATGTGGACCAACAGGGTATTATAGAGAGGAGAGGGAGGAAAGGCATGACACCTCCTAAGCTACTGCACTAGGTCTTGTCTCAAATCTCTCTTCTGTCCAGCTCAGTATAATCAGAACAAACTCTACTGTTGAGATCTGCGCATAGCAGCAAAAACTAGAATCAAGGATCCTACGTTCCAAATGTGCATTCTGCCCACAAAACTGGGTGCCTCCCCACGGCAAAAAAAAAAAAACGTGATGTCAGCCTGCAAATTAACATTATCTATTAAAAAAAAAAAAACCAAAAAAAACCCCAAAACCACACCAAAAAAAAAAAACAACCCACCCACAGACAAACCAAACCCAAGCCTCCCTCCACATCTCCAAACCCTCAACAGCCTTTCTGGCTGTTTTTCTGCTGATCTGATTGCAGAACTGAAGACACATTTTGAAGACTTGCAAGTTGATACAATCTAGAGCTGCTGATTCCTACATGCCCACTTGACCACCATCCAAATGCAAAGCCTCCCCGAGGAGACTGCATCCTAGAGGCATTCCAAAGTCCACTCATCTCAGCCATGTTGGCTATGTTCAAAATAAAACAGACACGTTAATCACTGAGCTCTCCTCATTTTATCTCTCTATGTATACAGCTCTCATTTTGTCTCAAGACAAATCTAAAAGTTTTTTCAGCCCTACTATCAAATAAATGCAAGATAATAAAGATGGACCAGAAGGTATTGAGATCAACACATCAGTGATCCAATGATAACCAAATGATCCTCACTAGCTACAAATTCTCCCCTTGAACAAATAGAAAGCAGAGCTTTGTGACACCCCACTGAGAAGACCCTTCATGTCAGAAATAAGTGCTACCAGACAATCCTACCAACCACAGTATATAACCAGAGTCATCAGAGACTTTTAATAAAAAGCTGAATGTGACTAGGTCTGAATTTACTCCTACCTTACTCCATTTGGATCCTCATCCACAAAATTCACCTAAAAAAGCTGATCTAAATTTTCGTTAAGAAGATAAAACAAACCAAGAGAAACTCATTTTCTCTGTAATGTACAAAAGGAGCTTCCTTTGCTCTGAGTAGACATCAGGCTTTTTTATCTTAGCAAGCTACAGAATGACTGTCTTACCCTTACTTATGAAAATCCTTGTTGCTGACACGTTATACACATTTCCTTTATGAGTGTAGATAAATGTACAAGTATAATAACCATCATCCTCTTTTCTTGGGTTGTTAATAAAAATATATTTTTCTCCCTTGAAGTATCTCTCTCCCTGAAGAGGTTTGCAATCCTGGAAAAAAAAAACCAACTTTATTTATCTGGCTTTATTTAATAGCTTCTCATGATAGTCTGATCTACAACTGGCATGATGAGGGTTTTATTTACCTTATACCACTGGATGACAGTAGCATTCTTATAATTGTCAATTGTAGGACAAACAATTTTTCCTCTTCCAGTGTCATTTGGGTAATGAATCTGACTTGGGAAGCATACTTCTTGCTTGTTTGGATGCACACGCACACTCATGTTGAACGACTTCGTGCGATTATTTGAACTTGAAAAATTGAATAAAGGTTATGTCAATGACAGTATTTTTATATGGAGTATAATTAATATTGATAACAAATGTAAGTTTTGTTTTTTATAAGCATATGTACAGTTATTGTAGTTCAGTCACAGACTGATTTTTAACAACCTGTCATAAAAATAGCAATTGCAGAATAAAAAGTTACATGAATTGGTGTAAACTATTAAAAAATTGCATAATTTCCACAGATAATAATTAGACTGTATTATTAAAACATGTACTTTTTTTCCAGTCTTACACCTTTCACTTTTCAATATTGTACTTACAAATGTATAACACAGGTGTAGTTTCCAGAATGCTCTGTAGAAGTTGGCAGAAACCAAAGAAATCGGTCCAAGGAAAATATTTTTGATCCCTCTTCTTCTGCGGGAATTATTTTGTTAGTATTCATGTGATACCAGGTGACTTTCACAGATGAACTCCATCGGGGACATTTTATAACTAAAGCCTCACCTACCAATGCATCAACTGCAAATTAACAAAAGATTAAAATCTCAGATTAATTAAACATTAGCCTCACTGAAGCAGAGGAGAAGTTGGCAGTTCTCCTATCAGTAGGTCAGTCATGTGCCTCTAACTACCTTCCTTGAATTTTCAGAGATTAGATACAGAAACTTATTCTCATTGGATTTTTTCCTAGAAAAACAATTGTTTACCTTGAGTTATGGAGCCATTTGTTTGCAAAAATAGTAATTAATGTGTGAGACAGAAAAAAAAAAAAAAGAAAAAAAAAACCAACCCTAGGTTCAAACCAGAGATACACTAAAAATATGAAGTTTTAATTGTAAAACGGTGATTTCTTGAAATGAAATTCTTATGTAAATCTTTGCCTGAAATCTTAGTTTTATTCAAAACAGGAATCTAAACACAAAGAAAACCACTGGCTTTAATGCTGTACTATGAAGTTAGCTTTCCTTACTTCAGTATAATTAATATCTATTAATACAGCAGAAAAGAGCTTTTGCTCTGCCTTTTTTAATATAGAAAAAGGAAATTAATAATTTTTTTCTTTCACTGAAGAAAAAACTAGGAGGAAGGCTGTAGATGAGATCATCAAAAAACAAACAAGACAAAAGCCAGAAGATCTTCTCTCCAAAGTTCATAAAAATGGGGAAAAAATGAAAGAAATGTAACATACTGAAAAGACAATCTGATGGGAAGGTGAAAGGATTCCAGAAAGGAATGAGAGACAAATAAGAAGCATAGGAAGGCAAACCACACACACTCACATAAAAGAAAAAAGGGGAAGGAGATAGGAGTAAGGCACTTTTTGTTTGTTTGTTTGTTTGTTTTAAACTGAGGATATTTCTACTTTTGAACACTGAAACTGTCCAGAGAAACTTGAATCAAGCAACTTTAACAGATATTTAAGTTCCCAAGCATCTGAATAGTGAACTAGCTGCTGAAAACAGAAATGCTAATCTGAAAGTCAAATTACATTTTGGAGAAGAAAAAGATGACAAAATAAGCAAGGATGGAGATGGGACAAATATGGAGATTGGCTGAGGAGCTATAGTAGATAAGGGAGCATGAAAACGAGAGTATGTAACAAATAGAGAATCTCTATAAAAAATGACTCTTTGTGGGAGTATTGTCACCACCTATTAGATACATAGGTGCACAAATCAGGTGGTGAGTTTCTCTACATGGTGAACACTTGGCTTCTGCTCTAGTTCTTTCTAAAGAAGTAGTCCTTCTCCACTGACATTACACACTGCTTCACTTATTAATTCAGGCACCTAAATTAGCTACATCAGATACAAGTACCCCCAAGCACCCCATATTAACAGCATTTCCACCCATGAGCCTTGCAAACACGTAAGTGAGACATATGAGGAGAGTCAGGAAAGGGACTATAGGCTATACACATTTCTGTAGAATAAACCTCATCAGAAAGTATTTTTAAAACGTGACTTACATGTTTCAGATGTTGTGGAAACCAAGAGGAAGGTAGATAGGAAGATCAAATGTACATACCCCATCATATTTCTAAATCAAAAAGAAAAACATTGATAGCTCAGAATATACTCTGACTGCATCAGTTATGCTATTGCCATGGACTGATGTACATCTACTAACAGATAACAGTTACCGTGCAGTGATAAACTGCATCGTGTGAGCTGCTCTGTACAGAGTGTGCATGTGTGTAGCAGCGGTTTTGCAGCTTCAAGATGATGCCTTTTGTTCTATAATCAATGCAATAGTTGATGTTCCATTGAAACTACTGTTAAGACTTTAGTTTAATGGGGGTGGGCAAAATAATCCGCCATGGTGAGCCTCAGGGAGAAACCTCTTCTTGTTTGGTTGCCTTTTGTTTTAAGGAAGCTAAATGTCCATTGGCATTCTCTTCATAGTCAAGTGTGGAAAAATTATACCTTGATTTAGAAAAGGATAGATCCTGGATCTGAAAACATATAGCCCGGCTTTGAATTAAACTTGCATTCAATCAACTGCTTAGGTGCACAACATCTTTTTGGCTTTCTGTGGAAGCGGATGTATCTTCAGTGTCAGCTAGGTAAATGCTAGCAGTAATAAGAAAATCAAGTGAGTGCTATCAGCAATACTAACCTGAAGGAGAACTGAAGAAATTGACTGAAAAGATAGGTAAAGGAACATATATTACAATTGTGTAACAGCAGTAGGGCAGATCCTGTGTGTACAATTGATATGCACCTGCCGTAATACACACCTGCAGTGTTGCTCAGGCACTCTCCAGCATTAAAGAAATGGGCTGTTCGTCTGTGGACATTAAGTTGACCTAATACAGGAATATCTCAGGAGACAGCAGACATGCAATCCAGCTGTACTGCGTAGCTGTATTATTCCACTTACCATTAATAAAGCCTTTGTTTGAATGCTGTCCTTCACTACAAAGCAGTGGGTTCTACTACGATGTGTAATGAAGAAGCAGTCCCATAGTACTACAGACAGAAAATAAGTTTTCAAAAGAAATGAAATTAGAAATAAATTAACAATTTACTTTGCAGATAGTAAGCACAAGAGGAGTAGTGAAAAATAGGCAAGAAATGCACAGGCAGGGTAAGTACTGTCGTCACACTACTGCAAGGAATTTTTCTTTCAGTGCCAAAGATTTCCAGACTAAACAAACATTGACAGACCTTATCAAGACCCACATTTGCGCCAAGTCTGAAATTCAGAACAAACTTGATTTTGAGCTTTCAGAAATGTCATTGGCTTTGATTGATATGGAAAGTTTCTTAATTTAGAAGGTTTAATAACATCCAGAGGCTTACTCTTAAAAATAACAACAAATGTTGGTGTTGAAAGAGAAAAGCGTGAGAATTTCAGTGTAGGTGTTTTGCAGGCATACTCACAAATCACAGAAAAGATGAGGTTTAGACCGAAAAAGCAGCATCCCAGCATTATTGTCACGGCAAGGCTGATGCCATGCCTTTTATGGGAAGCGAGTGACCAGCCAGGAGCTCCTAGAAACACTGTGCATGTGGAGCTGCTCGTTTTCGTTAAGGCTGGAGAAAAGCACCACGTACAAGCACATGCACTCTATTGACTTCTTTTGTTTTAAGGAAATCTTAGGCCAGGTTAATAGATTTTTAGAAGGTACTTTTCAGCACAACAAACATTAGGAGTTTTGCCCTGGAAGGAATGAATGAGCTGGCCCAGAAAAGTGTTCAGGAGTGACTAGGACAGGGTAGGCCCTCAGGGAAGAAAGATATGGAGCAAAATAGGCAAAAAAAACCACAACAAAATTCACAGCATCAATACAGCAAAGCATTTCTCTTTGTTCAAACTTTACAGCAGAAGGCTTGTTCCTAGAATTTATTTCTGACATGACCAGGGAGCAAACTAGATTGGCAGGTGGGAATAGGAGGCTGTTTCACACGTCCCAATTATTAGAGGCCTGGATGCAATTTGGGACCTACAATGATTTGTATTTGCCAGTAACTCCATTGAATTAATTTGTCTGCTAAGGTTTACTTCGATCACAGTTGATAAATGATATCGGGACTCATGGCTCCGTACTCTCCTGATAAAGAAAAGGGAGGTGTAAATGTTCTGCATATGTTTGAAAACCAGTTCACTATTCAGCTGATATGAGCAATATTAGATAGAAACATGATGTCTCAATCTCCTAAACAGCACATCAGGAGCAAGTGCCAAAAATTTCTCTGGCATACTGCAGTGAGCACCTCATTTCCACTATCCATGAGGTATCTACCGATTCCATTTCTGTCTCTCTGGGTCAAATAAAAAAACCTGCCATCTAGCTCTAATCTTTCTGAGAACTGATTTTCCTTGACTTGATTTCACTAAGCTTTATTATGACATAGACCTGCTCTAAAACACTACTTTCCACTCTAATTAACTATTTTTCACTATCTGCTACTGTACCTAATCTTATTGGTTCAAATCAGCTTTGGTTAGCCTATGCCTCACTTGTTTTTTCTTACAGAAGTGACTTTTTTCACTTGCAGTTCATAAGAGCCATTATTGATCATTCCAAATAATTCACCTTCTCCAGATACCTGTGACTTCGCTATTTAGCATTGGCTTATGCAGAGGAGGCCTTTTCTTTCTAAGAGGTCCTTCTGTCCAGGCAGAAGGCCAGTTTTGCAAGCTGACTTTGAATTATTTGGTACCCACATACATTTGGAATGGCTCACTTCTTGTGGAGAGGTACTGGCTGACACCTCTGGGACTGCAGGAGGGTATATATGTAGACAGAACTAGCAGTGTAGTAAGGAAAAGTTAGTCCCCCCAAAGGGTATTTATGCAGCCTTCCAGAGTACTGTGCCATCAGATGGTGAATGCCTACAATGTGTAAAATACATGTATGTGTATACACAAAAGCAAATGTGATATGCAAAACACTAGCTGAAGCAGGGCTAGTTCATACAGCTGAGATTGGATACATCTATATCAACTGAGTACCCACAGTGATATCTCCAAACAGACACTAAAAATCAGCTAAGTGAAGAACTCTAAGCTGAATAATAAATAAAATTTCATATCATTAGATTATTTGAGTAATTAAGTAGATATTTAAAAATATTCAGAATATTCCTTCTCTGCTGGGAGTCTTTTTCCTTCAAGTGTTTGCTTCTGTTCCAGGAATGCATTTACCCCTAAAGAGTACACTAACAGTTACATGAGCTGTCCCTCTACTTTTTAGAGCTATTTTGTTTAAGCAAGCAGATACTTCAGTATGAAGACAAAAAGTGAAGTGATAGATTATTAAGGAAAATCAGTTTCATAGACTAGATTTGAAGGCTGTCTGAAATGAGGTTCTTTCTCATTTGGTATTTTATTTGTATATGTCTATTTTATATTTGGCCACAACTGATACCACTATTGGAGACACTGCTGAGTCCCTTATTGTCAGTGCTATTGTAGCCCTAGAAATGGAAGGCTGGTGGTTAACAAAAAGTTGCAAGGAGCTGTGCTTTCTCCATTCCTGAGGTACAGTTTTGTCCAGGAATGGAGACAGCAAATTACTTGCCCGTACCAACTCTTCTAACAAGTGCCAGAATGATCCAAGAGTAAGAAATTTGTATTTGTCTATCATTGTGCTTGCCAGTTGATGTGTTTAGCCCTCTGTTTCTTGGAAAAGTTTATCTTTGAGACCTTACGTGCACCGGGCTACCAGCCTGCGCCAAAACAGTGCAAAAGAGTTGTGCTAAATGGACAGATTCTCCCTGCCTGACTTTGACAATTGCTTTATTTATTTTCTCCTCATTTTTAAGTTGCTGTGTACTGGTGGCAGTTTAAGTAGAGTTTGGGGATTGTGTGTGCAAATATGTGCAATATATGGAGCTCCACCTAAAGAGGAATGTTCCCTGACAATACAAACATCTTGGGCAATTAAAAGAACAATGTGATTCTGTTTGCATTTTCCAAAGTCAGCAGCAAACTGCCAAATTACCTCAATAAAAACTAAGGCAGAGGTTGCAGTTCTAGCCAGCAAATAGCAAGAGAAGGACTGATTCATTAGTGCCTTACAGCTTGTGGCACTACTCTGTGCAACACAAAATGAAAGCATCCACGCATTCACGATGCTTATGTCAAATAAAAAGGGTATTATGAGGCACAAGGCAAAGGCACTACAACACCTCACATCCTACAATCAAAACGAAGACATTCCTGTAGCTTGAAGCACTGAGAGACAAAGGACATAATTTCTGGAAATAGTTATGAGTTTTCTTTCTGCTTTTGCAGATTTATTTAGAACTTATGTTTTATTACATTTGTCTAAAGTAAAACCTACATAATAGATTTTTGGGTCCTCAGTATACCATAAATTCGGATTGCTAATATTCAGAGGAAAAAAAAAGATAAGGAGATATTTTCCATAAATCTTTCTTCCTATAGCTGTTTGTTATGAGCTTAATTCTGAGGTCTGTGAAGGAAAAGTTCAGCATGGTGCTGAAAAAACATTAGATCTAAATACAGAGATTGAGGATAACTACCTGAGTACATCAAAACCTAGCCCCTAATGATCCGACATCAAAGGGAGATGAAACAACCCTTTAGATATGTTACAGATGTAGTAGTCTATAGGGCTTAACTCCTTGCTACTCCAAAGTCAAGTGTGTTAGTAACATACTTGTGATTTTTTTTCCAAAATTGTATTTGGTAACAAACTGTTTATAGTACTGTTTATATAAGTGAACAAACATTATAAAAATACCATACCTTGCACACTAACAAAACTTGGAAATGTTACTGCAATTTCTACTTTAAAAAGCTTAACAGACTTTACAATGTAAACATACCACAAAATAGCAGTTGTGTGAGATTTGTTTACTAAGATATAGTAAATGCCATTCAATTTTTTTAAGTTACTTTCCAAAACCCATTTGGACTGAAAATGGTCTATTAAAACAGGAGCAGTAACACTGAACTTATTCCAGAACTAGCACTCACAATAGTTAAAGCCTATACTAGTTAGAGCTGTAAGTGTAAAATTTAGGAATGTCAGTATTTAAGTATGGAAATACTAGAATTGATATACACATTATTCTTATGAAATATTTTGAAGCAAAAAGTACATCAACAAACTAAATTCTGAAAATCCATTCTTTGTTAAATATTTTCTATGCCTTTGAATAATTAGGAGAAATATGTGCCAGAAAACTGAGGACAAGTCCATTTTTATATACATTTCATTATAAGGCAAGACTTTATGCTGGTCCAAAAATTATTTGTCTACCACATAAGTGTATCCCTATTTTAATCTAATGTTTTGTCTTGAGATAAAGAGTCATATAAGTGAACTGAAATAATATACTTCATACTATTTCCAGCAGCATCAGTTACTTTTGCTTAAATGATAATACAAATGATAATACGAAAATTCAACCTACCATCTGGAAAATTCAGAAAGCAGAGAAGTGGCTTGCTCTCCGTGGCTGGGTCCTTTGCACTGATTCCTCTGCTGTAGCTTGTAGCAGATATTACTGGGAACTCTTTTTAACTGAGTTGTGCAATTCATATCTGTAGGAGTAAGATATACAGCTTGATTTTGAGACACCTCCCACTGAACAGGGCAGACCACGCAAATTACTGTCATAACCCTAGGCATCTATCAGATATGACATGTCATACTTACAACTATTTCAGATATCTTTTACTGACAGCATAGGTTTTCCATTAATCACAAAGTATTCAATTTCAGCATGATTATACGACAATAAATCTGGTAGCTGGTTTTTGCCTTTCTCACATGCCTGGGGAGAAAAAAAAGAAGAGATGCTCAGCCAGCAGAGGGTGCTTTGAAACAGATTTTGTTTGAAAACAAGTGACAGATTTGCCTGGGCTAGTCAGACAGCAGTCCCACAGAAGAGCTCTGAAAGACCCTGGAGCACCAGGAACAGTTTTTAGTAAAGGAAATGGCTTCACTGAAGCTAAATTGATTAAAGAAGGCTGCTGAGAAACCAGTTATCTGCATCAGTAGCTAAATTAAATCTTAGAATCATAGAATTGTAGAATAGTTTGGGTTAGAAGGGACCTTCAAAGGTCATCTAGGTCCAACTCCCCTGCAAGGAGCAGGGACATCCCTGACTAGATCAGGTTGCTCAGAGCCCCGTCCAACCTGGCCTTGAATGTTTCCAGGGATGGGGCATCCACCACCTCTCCAGGCAACCTGTTCCAGTGTTCCATCACCCTCACTGTGAAAAATTTTTTCCTTATATCCAGTCTGAATCTGCTTCCTTCTTGTGCAGCAGCCAGTCTAAAGGGGTAATTTCAGTACCAAATCAGTCCAATTCCAGGGGACAAATCACCTCTGTCCATCTTAGCAGAATAACTCCCAAAGATGTTTTGAGAATCAACTGTTCATTCTTTCAAACAAAATTATATACCATAGTCATTCAAATCCTTCTTTTTCCCTGGTAGAGTTATGAATACCATTTATCACTTCCAGTGTTCCTGGAACTCTGCTGTCAGCATGCAGCAAGTCCACATTCATAAACAAAGATGTAGCAACTATACACCAGTATGCAAATATCTTACTGATGTCACACTCATGCTTTCCCCAGTTCTTGGTATAAAATTTCCTTTGAAGTGGTCTGGGGGTTGCACTTCCCATATGACACGGAAAATGCAAAAGAGAAAAAAAAGAAATCCTTCAATGATGAAATCTCACAATGCTTTGGTCAACTGTTCAGCAACAGCTCAGATCCCTACTATGAAAAGTTCACAAAGCACTCCCTGCTCAGGTTTGTGAAATTTCATCGGAACCCAGGCCTTCCTCACTTCCTGACACCATTTGCTAGAGACTCAGAAGAAAAGTCAGGAGTAACCATCTGCATTCAGTCATAGATTCAGCATCCTCTCACCATAGCATGTCAGGGAAATGTTAAGTACATTAAGCTCCAGCTAACTTCCATTGCCCAGATACAGAATGAGTTCTTCTATCATAAAGTCCACTAAAACTTAGATCAGAAATGCTCATTGTGTTGCTCCATACCTCAGAAGAGCCCTTCATCCTGTAGCACATTCCCCAGATCCAGAGTGTTCCCAGATCATGAAGCAAGTGGGAAACTGACTAAAAGGGATAGTTGCAAGCTGAACAAAAGCCATCCTGCAGCTTTCATAAGAAATCACAATCAATGTTGAATGCTTCATGACTTTTGGCCCAGCTTCTAAAAAATTCCTATATGGAAAAATATGCTTACAGAAAAATGGCATGAAATTTCTTTAAGGAGTTAGATGCATCATGCTCCTTTGACAACCTGTATGCATAGCACTCCAACAAGCAAGAGAATCATCTGTTCTCCAAGCAAAGATGTCAAGAAGTAACGGGCTTAAACTGAAGTAGGGAATAGTTAGGCAAGACAGCGAGAGAAATCTTTTAACAGGAAAGGTAATTGTCATAGTTCAGTCCCACTTGGAAACAGCAGTATCTCACTCAGTCTCCTCACCCTCCAAGAGAATGGAGGAGAGATAATGTAACAAAAAGTCTTGAGGTTTAAGATAAGGACAGGGAGAGATCATTGAAGTTACCATTACGGGCAAAACAGACTCGACTTGGGGAAAACTATTTCAATTTATTAATAATAAAACCAAAGCAGGATAATGAGAGAGAAAAAAAAAAAACAACTTCTCCCCATGCCTCCCCTCTTCCCAGGCTTAACTTCATTTTGGATTATCTCCGCCTCCTTCCCCCACCCCAAGTGGCACAGTGGGGAATAGGGAATAGGGTTGCAGTCAGTTCATCACACGTTGTCTCCTCAGGGGAAGAACTCCTCACATTCCTCCCCTGTTCCAGTGTGGGGTCCCTCCCACAGGCTATAGTCCTTGATGAACTGCTCCACCGTGGGATCCTTTTCCATGGGGTGCAGTCCCTCAGGAATCGGCTGCCCCAGCACGGACCCTCCAGGGGCCACAGCCTCCTTCAGGCATCCGCCTGCCCCGGGATGGGGTCCTCCATGAGCTGCAGGCAGATCTCTGCTCCTCTATGGGCCTCCATGGGCTGCAGGGGGGCAGCCGACCTCACCATGGGCTGCACCATGGGCTGCAGGGGAATCTCTGCTGGGAGCAACTTTACTCCTCCCCTTCCTTCTTCATTGACCTTGGCATTTGCAGCCGTTCCTCTCACAAGAAATTCTTCATGACAGGCAGGCAGATGCCTCTCAGGTTCTCCTCACATCTCCTCTCCATTTCTTGCAGCCGGTCTGGGACCAGTCAGGCCCAGACAGCCACCCAGTGGGAGGCCAGAGCATGAGGGCCACAAGGCCCACAAGGCTTGCGCCTCCCCTGCTTTTCTTCTTTTTTAAAAACTTTTACTTCTTAAAAATTTTATCACAGAGGTGTTATCACTGTCACCAATTGACTCAACCCTGGACAGTGGTGGGTCTACCTTAGACCTGGCCGGTCCTGCAGGACAAAGGAGAAACTTCTAGCAGCTTCTCACAGAAGCTGCCACTGTAGCCAACCCAGTTACACAAAATCAGGACAGTAAAGAAGCACTGGAAGAGTTTGCTGGGAACGTATTGGAACTGCCTCTAGGTGTTAGACCTTGAAGAAAAATCTAGTATTGATATCAAGAAGCTGTAGATGGCCCCATAGGTCCTTACCAGGACTAGGAGTAAATAGTCCAGAGACTCAGCTGTGATTCAATGACTGGTGTTGGTGTAGCACGGCTGTATGAACTTAACTCAGTTGTGCTGTCAAAATTACCCCTGAGCTGTGAAAAGTATGCAAGTTAAAGACATGCTAGATAAAAAAAGTGAAAACCCAGATCAACTGAAGTTACTGAGATCGTAAGAGTTAGGAGTTCAAGCATTCAAGAGGAAAAATGATGACACGAAAAAAAAAAGATAAAATCCTGAGATAAAAAGCAGAGATAGGAAAACAGCAATTCAGCAGCATCAGGGTTCACTCTGCTCCAAGAAATAGTGCTGAGCCTAGCAGCATATTAGTCCTGGCTGTCTAATACCTACCTCTATTAGCCAGGAAATAATTGCTGTGTACATTTTTTGCACCCTGCTTGCAGACTGTCATTATACACAATAGGGGACACCTGAACAGAAGTGACCCTGGCAGAGAAGGTTTCACTATCTACGTTCATTGAGGACAAACTAGGGAGCACTGGTAGAGTTAGCAAACGGTCAGATGGCAGGGGAAGCTGTTGTTGGGTGTATCCATACCCACGGTAGGTCCAATGTTTTTTAGCTGGTGGGGATCCAC
Organism: Tetrax tetrax; assembly: GCA_009806455.1. Taxonomy (NCBI): domain Eukaryota; kingdom Metazoa; phylum Chordata; class Aves; order Otidiformes; family Otididae; genus Tetrax; species Tetrax tetrax. The sequence goes on along the minus strand of WHYT01016884.1, from coordinate 74,561 downwards.
CCTACTGAGGTTGCAGTGTTCTTCCTCTTCCTCTTTGTTGTGGTGCCTTGCTTGCAGCTGGCATAGTTACCCCATGATACGTGAAAAGGGAAATTAGAAATATTTTTCAAGAGTTATAATAGTCTCATGGGAATGGACTCCTCTTCCCATAAGCTAAGAGTTGCCACTCGTCTTTATCATTAATCATACAGTCCTAATACCACCCACATTGTGATAAAGATGAATGGTCTGGTCCCCAAATAGCTTTGCTGGTTCCTTTCGTTGAGAAGTTTGAGTCAGTTACCCCATGAAGACACTGTGGGGGAGTATGTGCCTATCCAGAGTATATTTGGTTTATGTGGCAAATCTTGAGGAGGCAGGGGCACAGCAGGGGTGGCTTCATGTTGGAGAAGTTCATGAAGAACTGTCTTCTATGGAAGGGATCCCACACTGGAGCATGGGAAGAGCATGAGAGGGAAGGAGCAGCAGAGACGAATCATTACGAACTGACCGCAACCCCCATTCCCCATCCCCCTGTGTCACCTGGGGGGGAGGAGACAAAAGGACTGGGAGTGAAATTGAGTTTGGAAAGAAGGGAGGGGTGGAGGGAAGGTGGTTTTAGGCTTTTTACTACTCTGTTATTAATTGGCAATAAATTAAATTAGTTTCCCCAAGTCAAGCCTGTTTTGCTTGTAACAGTAATTGGTAAGTGATCTCCCTGTCCTTATCTCAATGCATGAACTTATATTTTCTCCCTTGTCCTGTTGATGGAAAGGAAGTGATAGCGTGACTTGGTGGGCAGCCATCCAAGGTCAAGCCACCACACAGAGGCATGTGCCCAGGCACTGAGGTGAGATATCAGAACACAGCATCCCCCTTTCTGCATCTCACTGTCCTTGGAAAGGAGCCAGTTTCAGAACCCAGATGGGAGTCCTACAATATCTGAGACAAGGGCTTTTTTCTGCGACTGACAGACCATGCCATTACGGCATGGCAGGGTCCCTCACAACAGTAAATGAAAACATGCGTGTGGACAGAAGAAAGATTAATAAGAATTAAGAACTACAAAGCCATCAGTGTTTTTGTCATACTTACATGTCTCCTTCATCCCACTATTAAATCTCTTATGAGGTTTTCAGTCCCACTATAGTTGCCAGCTAGTGTATTAAAGTTCAGAGGATGCAAAACAGAGGTGAGAATATCTTGAAGGAAGCAGTTGGATGAAGTAAGAAGAATTATATCTGCCCTTTTACATGTGGCTATTGTGTATTTACTTTTGGGTTGCACATTGATCTGTTGCTTGGGAAGTTATTTGATCACCAGCAGTTTACAGAAGATCTTACTGATGTTATGTTTGTCAAGCCAAGGATGATATTCAAAGAAAAATCTTAATGTCACCACCAAAGTCTTTGTATCTTAAAACCAGATTCCATTTCTAAAGAAGTTCTCAATTTCTCTGCTCCATGCATTTCCCCAAAAGTAAAGCAGCTGCACCGCCATCCCACAGAGCTGGGTACAGCCATCTGGAATGAAAATAACAACAGCTGTTCTGAATGTTACCGGGCTGCCAGCAGGATCCCTGCGGGGAGACCACAAAGCCCACCAGAGAGAGGATTGGTGCAGTACATCTGTTGCTCTTATAGCAATAAAAATACTCTGCTGAGACTCTAGGGTCTTCCATTCCCACAGGTGGCCTTGTCCTTGGATGCCAGAGTGCCTTGCAGTACAGAGATGAGAGTGAGTCTGAGCAGGTAAGTATCTTTGGGTAAGAAACCAAAGTTTATCCATAAAAGAAAAGCTGAATAAACCAGCTCTCTTGTGCCCAAATAACTAGGTGAAATCTTGCAAATTTTAAGTCACAGACCATGAGATCCAAGAGGTCATTGCTTGGTGCAACTGTATAGACTAACTACAGAAGTCCCAGGCCATTACAGCCAACCCTCCCCCCGAGTGCATGGGAAGCTAACCTCCTCCTGTGCAGCATCCACTCTATTTCCCATTACTGTGGAAACAGAAGTTTATTCAGCACATCGTTTTTGTTTTGTTCCTATCTGACCTCCTCCCTGAGAATAAGGATTTTTTTCCTACACAATTTCTAAGAAAGAAACTTATAAATACATGGCATTCTGGAAATCATAACTCAGATGGAAAAGACACTCCTTTTTAATTTACACAACTAAAATGAACTGGGATTCTCTGGAAAGTCATGAAGATAATTTGTTGACAAAGGATATTGTTTCTAATGGCTCCTTACTAAATAGTCTTGTTTGTTCCTTAATGTATATGAATTACTGGAAGTTAATGTCTTAGTGATAAACAAGGGTCATGGCATTTGACAGCATGCAGGAGCAGAGCTTTAGTTGTAAAAATAATTTATATTTTTTATATTATAGGTTATGGACTCGGTTTTTTAGAACAGTTTTTGCAATAATTATGTCACTGTATTTACTATCAGATCTGTCTGCAACTCAGAGTTTGCATTCCCTGAAAGTTTAAGGTGTTCTGGAAAGAAAAACAAGGCTCCTCACAAAAACTAAATCTTCTGAGCTTTTCCTTTGAAAAGGAAATGTCACTCATCTTCTTTTTTCTGGAATAAAAAAATCAACATTTTTGTTATTTTTTTCTATAGTTGAAGCAGCCAGATGTGCAGACCCCAAGGAGTCTCCTTCTACAGTTCAGAAATCCTTTGAGCACCTAATCCTGACCTTAGAGCACCTGTCAAAGCAGGGAGGGCCACAAGCATGAAAACCTTCTCTGGCCCTGGCTTGCAGCAGCTAGTTACATGGAAACTAGGACAGAGTATGTCAGCAATTGGGTTGTTTATTTTAAAACTGTATGTACCTAGATGGGCCAGCCGCAAGAAATTTTGGGAATATAGGTGGTTGTCTATCTCTGTAAGCTGTGGAGGCACCAAATGGCATGCAGATTTCCTTTCAGCATTTACTACCTGAGGTTTCAGGCTTGTTTCTTTCACTATGAAAATATAAACGTAACACAACTTTTTTTTCTCTCCCTTCACTAACTAAAACTCCTCTGTTTATGGAAAACCTTACTGCAGCTCTCCACATGATTTCCTACAAGTCTTCTTGGGAGATGACCTGTTCCAGGAACCAAGCTTCTTTTCCCATCAATCTAAAATGAGCTATTTGTTCTCATCTGTGATCACCATGCCTACTCCCCCTGCATAACATAGCCTTGGTGTATCCATTGCTCACCTTTCTATTGTCCCCCAAGTCAAATTCCTCATTTCTGTAGGATTCTAACATGAAAAATAACCTGTATGTAACTATGGCGTGTTGCAATTCCAGGCAGGTCTTCACCAGGGCTACTTCACACATTTGAGAGGTCTTTGTGTACAACAATTTGGCCTGCCAGGCACCAATAAGAAGCAGCCGTTGCTGGGAAGACACAGGAGAAGCCCTACCACATCTGCTTTGCCTGTAGGATGTAGGTGGTATAATGCAGGCAATCAACTACTACACAGGATTTGAGTGCTGAATGGTGGAGTTTCTTCACATTAGGCAACATTTTTTTAAAGCCACTTATTCTCTGGATTTTAGGCACATCATGATTTCTGGGAGGCAGCTGTCTGAGGCAACAGAACACAAGCTCCCCTAGAACCTTCTGTGAGTCCTCAGCACAGATTCATCCAGAAATGGAGGTCAGTTTGTGTCTGTTTTTTTACCCAAAAGCATTCAGTTAGAAACATCTCTGTTCCACCTTGTTTCCATGGCCGGCAGCAGAGCTTGCATAGTCTCCTAGTAGCTTTGAGGACCTCAGTGCCTTCAAGAGCTGCTCTGCATTGTATGACATGAACAGGTACGTCTCTCTGTCCTCCTGTCACCACGTCACAGCCTTAGATGCTGGAGCTCGACAGCCACACTAGCTACCTGTGGCTCTCAGACACATCAGTCCAAGACTGAGGCTCTAGGACAGAACTCAAATGTTGGAAGTTTCCTAGATCCTGTGAAACTAATTGAAATGCAGAGGCCACTCTGTCAGTCAGTTCTGTAGCAAAGTGATTGCTTTTGGACAGTGGATACATTTTCACAGGAAATTCCATGAGACGAGGTGTCCTCTAGCTTTATTTGGCTTGGTATTGTTAGACATTGATCTACACAAAGCACAATTCTTGGAAAAATAATCTTACCAGCACATAGAAAATGGTCAGTTTTCACTACCTGGGAAGGACACCTTGGGGTCATTTTGGATTTTCTCTGAAAACAGCCTGATATTCAGCAGCTGCCAAGAGAACAAACATTGTGCGGAGTTATTAGCAAAAGAACAGAGAACAAAACAGGAAGTGTTTTATACTGATGCAACATATTCTTATCTTGAGCACTGGATGTAGTTCTCGTCACCAGTGACCAGAAGGATATAATAGCATGAAAAAAAAGTTACTAAAAAGAGCAGTAATGGTATCAGAGGTATGAAATGCTTTTGCTGCAAGGATAAACCAAATTGACTGTCACTCTGCCACTGAGAAAAGGAAGGACTTTCAGTACCAGGAAAAATTACGCAGGGAACAATTTTTCAATACCTCTCATGATAAAAGAAATAAGGAAATTTGTAGGCACATGGTTAAAGCAGAGAACAGTACTTTTTCATATAAATAAAAATGGAAACTAATTGCCACATGAACATGTCAAAAGTAGATGTAGAGACAGGTTCAAAAGACATGACTCAAATTTAGAAAGGAGTGTTGCAGTAAGGGCATGGACTCCATGGATGGTATTCCGGAGACCTTTATTCTCAGTCAGCATAAGTCTTTTATAACTTTTCTAAGTTACACGCAAAGTGCACGCACCTAAACATCTAGTTGGATTGGTCGCAATATCCTGTTCACGCGCCTTAAGCTTCATTTGGATTGGGTATAGACTTTTAGTTGTCTTTACTATTTTTGCCTTTGGTATTTACTTATCTTATTCTCATTGCTGGTTTTTGTTATTGAGCAAGTGGTGCTCAAGGACATAACTCAAATTCATTAATATCAGGCAGCTGTACTACACTCTGTGTTCCCACAAAGGAGAAATACATTGATCATCATTTAAGATGCTGTTAGAGAAGCTACTTTAAACTGACGATATTCATTCCACATGATTGACACTGGTAGGGTTCATAATCCTCTGATTTGCCTGTTTTTGATGGCTTGTGCTTTTAGTTTTCAACAGGATAAAGACCTGGGGATGGGGAGTGAGACGGTTGTGTGAGCTGGTATGACAGTTCTTATTTTCTTACATTAACAGGGAAACAGAAGAAACACAGAAATGAGAGTAACTCTTATTTGAGTTTCCTTTTTTTTGTTGTCATTTGTTTCATTTCGTCTCACAGATATTGTAATTAATAATTCTACTAAGAGCTAAAAGAACAATTTTTATTCCCTGAAACCAGGAATTCCTGCAGAGTCTGGAGATCTGTTCCCGTAAGGTCTCAAGATGTGCTTTCTGAAAAGGCTCGTTCCTTTCCTCCTCTTTTTTCTTACTTTGGAGTAGAAAACTTGCTGAAAAAAAAAAAAATGAACTCACAGTAATGAATTTCCATTCTTTATGGCTCAGAAATACAGAGAAACACAGATATGCAGAAAAATGATCCTCCAGAGAGGAGACAATGATACTCATGGATTTTGAGCACTGAGAATAAATGTTAAGGCAGCAAGTTTTTGTATTTCTAAGCAAAGAAACCTATTATTTTATGCCAGCAGATCATTTCTTGTTCCAAATCCCAGTTTCACTGAAGTGTCAAAGCCCTTTTGGGAGACAGACTTTCTGGCACAGTCTCTTCTTGGTGTTTCGTACTAGCCGTTTAAGTACCACAGCACTGAACTCTGTTGCAACCTCACTGAGTTCACTGATTTGTGATAGATATTAGAGCCCATATGCATCCTACTCAGCAGCACTTGAGCTACAGTTCTGAAGCCATGCTCTTCCCTTATAAAGATTGCCTCACTGACCATCACCCCACCTTTTTTTTTTTTGTTTTTAACTCAGCACTGTGTGAGCGTAAGAGGAAATTAAACCTATCTTGCTTTCAGATTGCCAGTAAAATATGAAACAAACGTACCACAGAGGTAGAGTCTCGACTGTAGACACAGTACACAGCTTGACAGGGCTACCACATCAACAGCAGATTCGATTTGTGTTAAAGTGGGGAATTTGGGAAAAAAAATGCATACAAAACCAGCTGTATTTCCAGGTCCCTCCATTTCTAGGGAAACTACACCTTAGTGTCAAAGACAAACCATATTCCACCTTCTTTGTCTTTACAAAATAGCATTTGAAACAATTACCCTTAAAAGAAGGAAAATTCAATGATCCTTATTTTATTACCAAAGGTGGACATGTTGACATCTGTCAGGGTCCATAAACAACCCTAATGCAGAAGTAGAAGTAAGTAATAAAAATGATTAAAAATTATGAAAAATGCGTTACAAATTCAGTGAGTATCTGTCCTGCAAAGACTGCACGACATGTAAGGCCTCATGTACGCTTGGTTCCAGGGAATCAGAGTGCACTGTGTACTGGATTCCCAAGCAAGTGCCAGCCGCCCTGCATGGTTCATTCAGAGTTGCACGTAAGTGAGTGCTACCACCTGTGTCCAGATTACTGATTAGCTCAGTAAAGATCTTGAGGCTCTTGTGTCTTAAAAGAATCACCTACATTACATACATGCACGCTATGTAACACACTAATCATAGGCTAGGCCACCGAGCCAAGGATGCTCCCTGGCCAACTCCATATTGCCTCAGCAGCCTCACTGCAGACATACTCGTACCGCTGTGGATGTGATAGGACAGGTAGGTGACATGGAACTGATTGGGTCAAACACTGCACATCCAGAGAGTAGTAAGATTTGCTATTTTCTTACTTCAAAGAATTTGCAGACTTCCTGGTATTCATTTCCATTACCCAGGAAAAGAGTTATTTTGGTGCATTATAAAGCGTACAGTCAGTTTGCTGTACCCAAAGGCCATTCAAGCCCAGACAAGGTAGACACGGCTACAAATTGTCTATCATTCAGGCTCCAGTTGTCATGTATTTCTAGCTAAATATTGCCTGAATTGGGATTTAGGAAATAGGACTAACCCACATCTCATACATCTGATGTACAGCACTGCCTGAACTCATTCACAGTCTCTTCTGTGCTTAAGATTGGCACTCTACACACTCAGAGCCCCATTCTCTGGAAAGAACAAGGATTTCTCACCAGCGTAAAATTATTTACAACTCAGAGAACAATCCATAACGCCCAGACAGGCTTTCAGTCAGAACACTTATGTGAAAACCAGAAGATGCAACTTCTAAGGTCTCTAGAGGCTTCTACATCACAGGAAGAACTCTTCACCTTGCCTACTGAAACTGGGATGCTGTGTGTTGCAGATTATGAATCATGGGCAAGATAGAGAACAGCCAAGAGTGAATTTGACTCTAGCCATGCATTGGGTGGACATTGGTAACAAATGTTACCAATTGGTATTCTTTGGTAACAAGTTGGTATTCTAAGGCTCTGACTCCTCTTAAGTGGGTTGGTCTCCCTCACATTTGCTTTCAACAAGCAAAACTGCACTACCAGGTACAAAGTGGCCCAGGTACCTAGGACCCATCTACCAGGAAGCAGAAAGTGTCCTAGGAGGAGTTGAGAAAGCACGTTCTTCTTCAGGGCAAGAGAGCTCACCAGTTTCCTGATGACTGCTCTAACCACAAGGCTAGTATGAGAATAAAGAACTGAGTGGGGGCACACAGATTTTTTTGTGTGATGAGAGCTGTTTCTGCTCCATTAGCATCTATTCTCAGAAGACAGATAGCCAGCTTACATCATGACTGGGGGTGGAGGTAAGCATTTTCTATTAGTTCTCTCTACAGTCAAAAGCAAGGGTCAAGTCCATTAGCATCTATTCTCAGAAGACAGATAGCCAGCTTACATCATGACTGGGGGTGGAGGTAAGCATTTTCTATTAGTTCTCTCTACAGTCAAAAGCAAGGGTCAAGAGTAGCCAATTTAGGGAGTAGAGCTCCTTCTGAAGGTCTTAAAGGTCTTCACCTTCTGCCATTAACCAGACAGGCGTATAAGATAATCCTTTTCCCTTTTGAGGGGTGTGTGTCTAAATTTGGGCAAATACATTGCCCATAGGTGCTCACTTTGCTAGCTCTGCGGGGTATCACAGAAGCAATATCACATACCTGCAAACTAATTTATCCTAATTTTCTCAGACAAGAAAGTTTTCTGAATGAGAGTGCTTGTGTGGAGAGCTCTTCCCATTGACTTCCTCCTGCTGCTATCACAAAGCTTACCGATACTGTGAAGTCAGCGTAAAGTTTATGTCAGGTTGGTTTTCTGCCCCAGCAAAACCTCAGATGTTAGATCTGACCTTTGAATAGCCACAAAGTTTGAATTTTAAGAGCTCAGCAGAAATGGAAGTCTATCATACAAAATAAAATCAGAAAATTGGTTTAATCTCTCTTCACATCACTAGCAAAAGCACTTTTCTTCTATGAATTCATGTGTTAAAGGATAGAAAGACACAGTTTAAAATTAGTCATAAGGAGAACAGAAACTCTGTGGCTGATAAGCCCATGAAGGAAACATAGCTGTAAAGTGATTGGGACATTATATACTCTTTGAAAAAATAATTGGGACATAATAAAGTCTTTGAGCTATTATTCTCATTAAAAATACTCTGTTCCATTTGTGTTGTCTTTCTGGAGTAATTTATTATGAAGTTTCAGAAAACACTGAATTACACTACAAGAATGTGTCTAATGAGAAATTCTGAATCAAAGAGAAATTAATTCTATGTAAACACTTTAAATCTAGATGGAAACTACATACAGATAGAAAAAGAAGTAGAAAATGAACAAGATTGTGGTATTTTTTCCAGCATGTTCATCACAACAGAAGATTAGCATAGCAACACAGCGTAACAGCACACACCTCAACTCCATTTTCAGGAGAGAGCATGAGGAAAGCAGGGACCCATCTCTGGTCTGCAGATTTCAGAAGAAGCTTTCAAATGCATGACTTAGTATTGTAATAAATGTTACTATAACCACTTCTAGCCAGCTTGCAGAGGAATGAGATTACGGGGGAAAAAAACCAACAACCTGAGACTGTACACTTCTGTGGGCATATCTTTCAGTTATGTTTCCTTTCAATCAAACAGTCAATCAATCAATCAGCTTCCCACCTGTAACCATTTTTTCCATCAACTTCACCTTAATGGAAATTCCATTTAACAGTAAATATTTAATATGTTCCAGCTAAAGTGGAAATTAGTAGTTCTGATTATCTTTTTCTTTTATTTTATTATTAAGGATGCAACCTTTTTCACTCAACCCCTTGACCAGGGCCATTAAAAGTCCATCAGATGCAATGCATAGAAAAAATCTTCAAACCCAAATATGTGGCCAGCAAAGAGAGACATTATCTCAATGTGTTCCTGGCATGGTACTATAGTCTGCAGAGGCGGCTCCAAAGGACCATGCTTGAATGTTGGAAATGGTATATCCACAATAATACAAACCATCAAACAGCTGATTAACCCTATCAAGACTGTGCTTTAGGAGCATTGCCTCTCACACCATCCTAATCATCCACCCTTGCCTTCCCTGTCTCTCCTGTGCTAGAAAAAAAAAAATATTTTGTGTTCCTAGATGGCAGACAGTTCAGAAAGAACTGATGAGAGGAACAACAAAAGCACAGTTATTTTTCAGCTGGTTTGGTTCTTGAGCAGGTTTCACAGACAGGGAGCTGTGCTAACACAATAGAAAGGGCAGCCTTGAAGGAGATGTGGGCAGGCAGAGGGACAGAACAGTCCAAACTAATGAGAACAGGGAATAAGCACCTGTCAGGCCATGCAAGAAAAATAACAAAAAATTGTCACAGCTCTCCTGATATCCAGCTCCACTGGATGGCTGCACCAGCATGATGCCTGCAGACATTTTTTCAGTAACTTCATGTTGCACGAGTGTTTGCTGGCCAAGAACCAATGAAGAATGCTGTTTCCTTCAAAAGAAAAGTTGACTGTTTTAATACCTCCTAGGGTCCAAAGTCACCTTAATAAGGAAAGAGAGCTCTATTGTTTTTCTGGGGGAGGATGTGATTGTGATACACAATAAAAACAGACCAACTTGGTATTATTGTATCTGAACAGAAATAAGCTCTGCTCTGTGCGGTTTTCAAGGATTACAGAACAGTGTTTGGGTTCTGACCCTTCACCCCAGCGACTTCATTTCCCACCAATAGCAATAGACTTTGCAGGAAGCACAAAAACTTCTTTTTCACTCTGAAGAGGGAATGTCAACAGCCTACCTGAGTCTATTTGCTGAGTAAGCATGATAAAAGCACCTCACTGCAAATACACAACTTCATTTGACACCTGTTGCTACAGGCAGTGGCAAAATGCTACGAAACACTGAAGCAACACAGGCCGAACAGCTTCACAAAACTCAGCAGGTTTCACCTAGATTTTTGTTTGTTGCTACAGAGAGGAAAAGGAAGCAAAATACTAAAAAGGCATCAGGGTTCAGAGGCCAGAATGTTATTCTGATCACAGGGTTTCAGCGGAGCTCAAATTTCACATCTTGAGTGCTGGAGATAAAATCTGTCTATTCTGAACTACCCACCGCCCAGCAGCTGCAAGAGGGCACAGCTTCCTGCTGACATTTGTAAGCAAACAGCTAAGTGGGAGCCCAGAGTACCCCAAGGTCTCCAGGAGGACTTCTATGACAATGTCACTTGCTTTTGTTCATCTACCACCACTTTCTGAAACTTGCAAGAAGAAAACACGCCAGGTAGTCTCAGCTAACAGCTACTGGGGACAAAACCCCTTAGCTTACCAGCACAAGGGGTCTGTACAACCAGTGCTGCAGCTTGGTGAGGTCAGGTCAAGCCAAAGGAGGGAGACTTTCATGTGGGATCTCTGGTGTACAAGAAGGGCTCTTTTTAGGGGCTTGCCTGCTGTTGGCTCCATTCCTTGGCCTTGAAGGGGATGCATGAGGAAGCATTAAGGATGACAGGCCAAGAATCAGACCTGAGACACGGTGTGAGCAGTGTATAGGATGGTGACAGCACAGAAGTGACACAGCCACAGCACAGGAGGCAAGCAGGCTTGAGCTGACAGCAACGAGAGGTGCAGCTAGAGTTGGCACCCTTGGGAGGCTGTCCATGCAGGTGCAGCACCAGAGCAAGAGTGGCTTCCGCTTGGATGCTTACCTGAGCCCTTCAGAAATGTCACCCAAAGCTGGAGCACGCTGTGGCTGAGCAAAGAGGGGAGAAGGCAACAGAAACCTACCTGTCTGCCCTGACCTGAGGCAGCTGCCTGGGCCTCTGTTGAGGTATCGGTCAAATTTTCAGCAGCTTCTTTTGCCGCTGGTGAAAACAAAATGCTGCTGGCCTGACTCTGAAGAGCATTTCTTGTGCTCTTCTCCAGCATTTGTTGTTCCTCTTTTTTTTTCCCAGCAGCCCTTGTAAGTAAACTGGGTCCTTTGGCTGGGAGACAGCTCTTGGCCTGAGGAATTGGTCAGCTGAAACTATTGCAGCTGCCAGGTCTCCCTCAAACCCTTACAAGCTCCTAGCCGGAGGAACATGCAGACTTCCAGCAGCTGTAACCAAACCTCATTGCATATCAAAAGCCTCATTTTCCTCCCCAGGGCATTTAGGATCAGCTGCAGGTGGGTATGTCCTGCACTCCTTTATGAAATACAGGTGCAGGTTTTCAGTGTAGGTGAAAAAAACCTACAGGTTTTCAGTGTAGGTGAAAAATGCCAGCTTCCACAGCTGAATCCCTACACAGTCTGTAAAGTCTCTGCTCCCCTTCCCCTCAAAAGTGCTTTCTACTTACTGCTTGAAAAAACTTTGCTGATGACAAGCGGTGAACTTTCAGGGGAAAATCAATCTGTTCTTCATCTAAGGCAAGTGAAGTTCCACAACACTGGGTCTTGTGAGAGGAACATGGTGATCCAGGAGGTGGCCTCATGCAGGAAATCAAAAGATCATCAGGCTGACTGGAGTTATCTTCAAAGAGAAAACTCAAAAGCAGTGAAACATGCCCATAGTTAGTACATTTGTGGTTAGAGAGAGGTACGTGCAAAGATAAAACAGCACTTTGCTGCTTCACATGTCCCACAAGTAGCTCAAAATGCTACATGTGATCTTAATCAGTAATTTTACAAGGTGCTGTTGGCTTTCTTCCTCCTTACCTCCTCTCTTCTTCTCCTCCAGGCCAGGCCACATGTAAACATCTTCACAGGAAACCATGGTACATCAGAACTACTAGCAGATGTTTTCATTACATACAGAAGAACCTGTGTCTCACCACCCTCATTGTAAAAAATTTTTTCCTTATGTCCAGTCTGAATCTGCTTCCTTCTACTTTCAAACCACTACACCTTGTCCTATCACAACAGGCCCTGCTAAAAAGTTTCTCCCCATCTTTCTTACCAGCCCCCTTTAGATACTGGAAGACCACCATAAGGTCTCCCTGGAGCCTCCTCTTCTCCAGGCTGAACAACCCCAACTCTCTCAGCCTGTCCTCACAGGAGAGGTGACTCCAGCCCTCTCATCATTTTTGTGGCCCTCCTCTGGACTCAGTCTAACATGTTCATGTCCTTCTTATGTTGGGGGCTCCAGAACTGGACACAGTACTCCAGGTGGGGTCTTACCAGAGCAGAGTAGAGGGGCAGAATCACCTCCCTCGACCTGCTGGCCATGCTTCTTTTGATGCAGCCCAGGGCCACGAAAATGATGAGAGGGCTGGAGTACCTCTCCTGTGAGGACAGGCTGAGAGAGTTGGGGTTGTTCAGCCTGGAGAAGAGGAGGCTCCAGGGAGACCTTATAGTGGTCTTCCAGTACCTCAAGGGGGCCTACAAGAAAGATGGGGAGAGGCTGTTCAGTAGGGCCTCTTGTGATAGGACGAGGGGTAATGGTTTTAAAATAGAGGGAGGTAGATTTAGATTGGATATTAGGAAAAAAAAAAATTTACAATGAGAGTTGTAGAACACTGGAACAGGTTGACCAGAGAGGTGGTAAATGCCCCATCCCTGGAAACATTCAAGGCCAGGCTGGATGAGGCTCTGAGCAACCTGATCTAGTCAGGGATGTCCCTGCTTCTGCAGGGGGGTTGGACTAGATGACCTTTGAAGGTCCCTTCCAATTCTAACCATTCTATGATTCTGTGATTCTATAATATGATGGACAGCAGCTTGGTAACATCATCTGCCAGTTCCCTCAGGACCCACAGATGCATCTCATCAGGTCCCATGGACTTGTACACCTTCAGATTCCCTAGATGTTCCTGAATCTGCTCTTCTCCTACAGTGGGCAGTTCTTAATTCTCCCAGTCCCTCCTTTTACCTTCCACAACTTGGGTGTTGTGGCTAAAGCCCTCATTGGTGAAGACTGAGGCAAAAAAGTCATTGAGTACCTCAGCCTTCTCCATGTCCCAGGTACCCAGGTCTCGTGTTTCCTTCCAGAGAGGGCCCACATTAGGCTAAATACTTTTAAAGCTTTACAAGGAATTATTTATTCCAATTAGCCTCTTACTCGGTTGAGATGGTATTTAGCTGCAAAAGAAGAAGTCATACAGTTATTTTTTAAAATGGCATGTTTTCTTTTGCAAGATACGCATTTTTATTTACCCCCTGTTGCCATATGGCCAAGACCTCTCTTTTTATTTCCTGTGAAAGACCATACAATCCATCAGGACTCTACTCTGTAAACAGAAATAGCCACTACCCTATATTATTCACATCCGTGAGAAAAATGTATGTAGTCACTGCCTTCTCAAGGGCTCTAGCCCAATTCCAGCTTGGATCTGTTGTAACTCACAAGTGCAGCCATATGAGTCAGGCTGATTTTGGTGAGAAGCAGCTGTGTGCCACCAAGTATGAGGTGATCAAGAGGCAGCCTTTTTTGGTGTGTTTCACAGGAAAAAAAAAAAGAGAGCAGAGAGACTGAAGAAGAAGAGAAACAGTGCATGGCTTGACTCCCAGATTGCTAGAGTCCTGCTAAACCCACTGAGCCCTTCTCTCGGAGAACTCCCAGCCACCCCTTAGGATACCAGTGACTGCTCATAGCCTCCCCACAGCTGGAGCAGAAAATTTCAGCTTTGGCAGCACTGTACATTTGGGGACCATACAAAGCATGCCTGAGGATGCTCTTTGACCCTTCTGTCATTAGATGACCTTCATCTATCCTAATGCATGTACTACTGTAACACTTTAAGAATTGCCATTTGAGTGCTTGCAACAAAATCCAGCTACTACTGAGAGCTCCTTGAATTGAAGGTAGCATTACGAACGACTCTGCCCCAGCCATCGTGCGGTAATTGCTTTGATCACTTTCTGCAGAGTCTCATCTTCAACATTAGTTCTGGAACTCAGAATCTACACTTTGCCTGAGTGATGGCAGGTTCTTTTGATTTAGCTGCATTTTTAATTCTATTGTTTTTATTATTATAATTATTAAGATAGGCATTAATGCAAGTAAAAATTTTTGTTTTACGGAGATTTTGGCAAAGGTTCTAGATAGGCTTTGAAATCACCCAATCACTTCCATTTTGCAAACTCTTCTCAACTTACAGTCATATTGCTGTAGACTTTAAAAAAAAAAAAAAAGAAAAGAAAAGAAAGAAAGAACAAGAAAGGGCTGTACACCAGCAGTGAAAAGAGGGTTTGCTACATCGCTGGAGACCTGGGCACATTGGGGACTGAATCATTTTGAGTGGCAGAGACACTGCCTGTGAAATTAGAGTCACAAATCTTCAGAGCCAGGGAGAATTGGCCAGTGCTTCCTGCTCCCAGGAATGTTGTGATATTCAGTTTTGAATGGTCTTCATTATACACTCAACAGCTCCTCTTTGATGGCAGGCCTGATGCAATTCTTCTTTGAGGACTCCAGGACCACTGGATCTCGTCTACTACCCATCTGCAGACCAGGGTGCTGCAAACACTTCAGTACCCCAGACTCCAAGATTTTCTCACCATGTGTCACTGGATCCATTTGTTCCCGGCTCAGTGGGCTAGATCATTAAATTAGGCACAAATTCTTCATGGTTCACTATGTCCAGTGAGCTGTGGGACTTCAATTGCCTGGGGAGCACACAGTTGGTAATTGTCCTGCAGCCATCACATGCGGCTGATCTGCTAGACCGCAGGCCCCAGAAGAAGTGGTCTCCATTCGTAGTATTTTTCTTGGAATAATCAATGGGAAGTGTTGCTCAGCATAAAGCAACCACATCTAATTGACATATGCTGGAGGCTGATAAACAAACAGAGTTCTGCAGAGGACAACGCCTCCTCATTTCCCAATTAATTCAGAGGCACTGAATTAGCAGATGTGCAGACTCAAAGGCCAAAAATCTAATTTTCCACTCAATTCCCTGCTAGTTCCTACAAAGGATAGGGAAAGCACTAAAAATAATAATTACAGAATAATTCAGAACAGCAGTCGTCAGAATATCTTCTTTTTTTGACCCCTTCTTGGTGGGTGTGCTTTATTTTTTTTTTTTTAGTGTTGTGTCTTGGCATTATTAGCAACAGAACTTCGTTATGATCTGCTGTAAACAAAGTGGCTTTTTTTAGAAAGAGCAGAGCTTCGGTCACGCCCGGCTCTCAAGCATCACTAGGTGGAGGCATTGCACAGCGCACCACCGGTACGAGACACTGCTGCGGGGTGTCGGGATCCCCACAGCCGCTTCCTATGGCAGATGTTCCTACTCCCTCACCAGCCCTCATCCTGGCACCCCAAAACTTTTCCCATCCTCGGTTGTTTACCCTCTGGGAAGTGACCCTTTCCTCAAAAATAAGCAAGTTTGTCTCCTAAATCAAGTACCCAACTAACTATACGGCCCAGCCCTCCAAAAATTCCAAACACGCCAATGTTTTTAAAAAGTGACAGCAGATGCTGCTGGCATGTCCTTAGCTCATTTAAATACATACATGTACCACGCCATTCAGATATAGGTTGCGGAGACATATTTTGGGGAAAAACTTGGCTTTTCTTGCAGAAGTCAGCATGTGTTCTATTCTTTTCAGTCTCTGAGGAGAATCAAGTCTCGTTTACTCTAAAAATACAGGAATTGGAGCCAGATATCAAGCAGAACCAGATGTCACGACCCAGAAGAGAGTGTACACAGATGGTAGGGGGACATATGGCACATAAGTTCTTTCTCACTGTGACTGTCCTTGTCAAGACAGCTCTTTAGCTTTTTCACTATTTGTTCCTGTAGGCAATATGTAAGGGAGTTAATTGCCAAATTTTTTTTCTGTTTTAAAGGGACAGATGAATCTTACTTTTTGTAACTCCCAAGTACCCTACTTATTTGCCATTTCAGAAGTGGGAGATTTATAACCTACTTTACCTGTCTGTAACTTCTTCACTCCTATAAAGATGCATTTGTCCTGCCCCTTCTATGCTCCATTTGACATTATGTGGTTGTGGCACACCTTACCCAGAAAGTACAGACCTAGCTGATACAGTCTGAGTGTGCTTCCCTAGGAGTGAGAGGTAGGATAAGAGTAGATAGCTTGGATTTCTTTCCAAATCCAACTGCTTGTCCAAGTCAGCCACTTTCATGACAAGATGAAATAGTTATGCATATCTAAAAAATAGAAAATGAACAATCAAACAATATGGGTATTAGAAACAATGTGCTCAAAGAGAGAAAAAAGACCTTCTTAAGGACTTGAATGTGGCTATTCCCGTCTTTCAGGGAATTTGTATATATTCACAGTATATAAACTGAGCGAGAAAGTGCAAAAGACCAAAATCAGCATTAGAGACTGGAGGAGAGACAAGGCAGCAATGGGATGTGTTACCATGGTCAATGCAGGAAAGCAAGCACTCCCCTGACACATATTGCTGGTGAGATAAGGGAAAGAGAGAACATGGATTTGAATAATTGCCAACAGAAATAAAGCCAATCAGGGAAACTGTTCAGTGAAAAAAAAATAAAATCTAATGAGACAGTGTTCAAATTTCCCCTTCTACTACAGCCACTGCTGTACTCAAAAAAAAAAATTCAGGGCAAGATTAAAGGAGTGGCTAGGGGCAAAAACAAACCAGAAAAATAATTTACACATCTAAATCACCTGATTTGGAGCAGCAATTCAAAAACAACCTTTCTGGAGCAAAATAATTCACCTTAATGACTTGCCATTTGAGGGTGAAATACCAACTCCTGATAGTCACTGTCACTGCCAAGCAGAGCTCTGGCTCCAGCTGTAATGCCACAGAGATTTGCATGTTCTCCTGAAGGAAGTCACAAGAGCTGTACATTTTAACTGTGTCCCCTGGTGCCCAGTGGATATCCGACTCCTTTTTCCAGTCCATTTCAACATGGGAATAAGTCTTTGAGTGGGCTGAAGACACAAGTGGTTTGTACTACTTTCTAGCTCACTTTTATTGATTAGCGTTCAGTTTGTCTCAACAAATGCATCAAGTCCTGGTTAATATTATCCCATCTTAAAAAAAGAACAAGCACACACGTCAAGTGGTGTATTTTGCCTTTACTCTCCTGCTGCCTACATTAGAAGCAGGGAAACAGTGAGTGTAGGGATGAGAGAACATTTTATTGCTCCTGTGTTCATGTGTTGTAGCATCTGTGACTAAACCAGAGACCTGTGAGTACTCTGGAGTAAAGCTGTTAGCCAGTGATTTTACTTACGTGTATTCTGAAGCTCTACAATATAATATACCCTGAAGTATCTCTAGGAAAGAAAAAGTCTCTCCTTAGCCCAGATTTTATAAACATTAACTGTATTCTGTCTGCTTCATCGTCAAGTTTACTGCAGCTATGGAAGCAGGTAGAGTAGTTAACCTACCATAGCCTCTAAACAAAAAACAGAACGGGTTTCCCCCTCTAGCAGAAGCTCAAGGCAACAAGATAAAGGGGAAATGTGAAATCACCTTTGTGCTCTTCTGCCTTCTAGGATAAAATAGAGTTAAATTAAAAGGAAAAAAAAAGAGAAAATCTGGGGCCATCGCTCATAAGGAGTATTGCTAGATCTTCTCAGAGAAAAAGATACCATGAAATGCTATTGCAATTCTTTCACTTTAAACATATGTTCCACTCCTGGACCTTGCTTTCTCTCCCATCAATACAGCCCAACAAAGGGTATATTCTACAGCATACACACTCTGAGAACCAGCTGAAAGGAATTAAGTGACAGATGCTATTCTGGCAATAAAGATAATGGAAGAACCTACTTAACTTCATAAAACAACAACAACAAGCAAGTAGAATTAACATATGCATTCAGATGATGCTTTTCGAGGCTGGAGCATCACAAAAACTCCTGCCACTCCAGACCACCTTGAAAAGGAAGCAGCAGGTCATTTTCTCATGGTGATGCACAGAGAATAATTGACTGGGATCCAGAAATACCAAGCTATGCCCAAGCAGGTTCATATAGCCACATGCCTGTATTTTTTTCTTTCACAAGTAGACAAGATATTGTTTCTTGACATCAGCACTTGGTCATGTTTCAGAACTGGATCCATTTTCCACTCTCTCCAGAATATCCAGCCCAAGCATGATCTTTTGGTAGATTCTCACTGAATTTCTGTGCTTGTAGTTAGCACAGTTGAGACATGGAATGAGAACATCTGGTTTCCAGAGTAGTAGCACAGTTTAGAAAGCTTCCAGTTTGCAAGAAATCTTAAATCTTTTCAGTTTCCTGACCATTTC
Source organism: Tetrax tetrax (assembly GCA_009806455.1). Taxonomy (NCBI): domain Eukaryota; kingdom Metazoa; phylum Chordata; class Aves; order Otidiformes; family Otididae; genus Tetrax; species Tetrax tetrax. Next base: position 55,900 of record WHYT01016884.1, on the reverse strand, counting down.
AAGAGACTAAGTTTAGAAACACTCCCACTCCATAGACCAGATCTCACAGAACTATTCAACAAATGTCTAAAAAGTCACGAATTCCATTCCATTTGCTGAACACATCTGGTGCCAACTGTTCAGCAAATGCATTTAGTGTTATGAAGAATTTTAAATATACCTGCTATGTCATGTATTTCCCAACACCTTCAAGAAGCAAGGATAAGACATGTTGCTCAGGAGGGGACCCCAAAGCTTGCACAGAGCAGATTATTGCAGTAGTGAGGAAGTCAGACAATCACAGAGAGGCAACAAGAAGAGGAACAGAATGGCTAGGAAAATGCTGATGACAGAAACAGGTTTTTTAATTTATCACCTGTAGTTTCAATTTTTTAAAAAATGTACTTCACAGCTGCTTCTTCAGTGAATAAGAAATTTATATAGACCATGACTATTTAATAGTCTACCACCATCAGCAACATAGAATCATAGAATCATAGAATCACATGGTTGGATGGGACCTATGAGATCATCTAGTCCGTCTTCCCACTACCATTGCTGCCGCAGCTACTAAACCGTATCTTGTAGCTCCTCATCAAGCCGCTTCTTGAACACTGCCAGGGACGGCGACTCCACCACCTCCCTGGGCAGGCCATTCCAGTGCCTGACCACTCTTTGGGAGAAAACATTTTTCCTCACGTCCAATCTAAACCTCCTCTGGTACAACTTGTGGCCATTACCTCGGGTCCTGCTTGTTGCCTGGGAGAAGAGGCCAAACCCCTGCTCATCACAACCTGCCTTCAGGAAGTTATAGAGAGCTATAAGGTCTCCCCTGAGCCTCCTCTTCTCCAGACTAAACAATCCCAACTCCCTCAGCCGCTCCTCATAAGGCTTGTGCTCCAGACCCCTCACCAGCTTTGTTGCCCTTCTCTGGACACGTTCCAGGGCTTCAATGTCTTTCTTGTAGTGAGGGGCCCAAAACTGAACACAATACTTGAGGTGCGGCCTCACCAGCGCGGAATACAGGGGGATGATTACCTCCCTGCTCCTGCTGGCCACACTATTTCTAATGCAGGCCAGGATGCCGTTGGCCCTCATATCTGTGTGAGACTAACACAACAAGTTGTGTCACTATCCAAAACCCAGAACAGAAATAAAGTGGCACAGTGTTTTTATTTCAGAGTGTAATTTGGGGAAAGGATGAGTAGTTTTTACTCCTTGAAGAAAACATTTACTTTGTAATGTAAAGAATTTGTGTTAAAAAAAAAACCAAACACAACACATTTCAGAATTACCTTCTCAGTATTATTTTAAAAAGTGCATCTTATCTTCCCTTTGCTGCAGAATTGTTCAAAGTTAGGGGCAATGAATACACTTCAGAATAAGACACTTTTTTCCTGGATGGCATTTGATAGCGCACGTTTTTCCAGAATCTTGTATTTGCTGAACAAGATTTCTCTGAAAAGTCCCCCTTCCATTGGATAGCTCCATGTTTTTGCTTAATGTATTTGATTGACTCTGGCATGCTTGTGTAGTCCTGTATTTCATCCATTTCTATAAGAATCACTTGAATCCCATCACGGATTAGAGCATTATACATAGCTAGTTGTTGTTCAGAGGTGTCTTCTAACAGGCAGCAACTAGATGTTTCTGATCCCAAAATGATCATCAGTCTTCTGCTTTGCTTAAGGGTTTCATCAGCAACACTGACCACAGCTGTAAGTAGTGAAGGAACAATCAAAGCTTGCATAGAAACTTTAAAACTGATGTAAAATATTTCTTAGTTTTAGAATTGCATATATATATGGAGCAGTGGCTAGCTCAGAGGACTAGTAGGTTTAAGATCTCCCAATTGTCACTCATGATTCATGATCCATTGCATGAAATTCCTCATAAAAATTGTTTTCTTCAGTCCCCAGGAGCAGATATCATTCAAAGAACATCAAAGATATTATTTATGCTGCTGAATCCTCATTTCTTCATCACTAAAAAGAAAGTGCAGACCCTCATAACATCAGAAAAGAATTTTTCTTAAGAAACAAAAAAAATTTCAAATAAAAAAAGTCCATTGCATAAATTTACAAATTATCTATTAAAAATAAACAAATACAGTTTTGTTTTCCAAAACTAGGTGGTTTTTAATTGTATATGTAATTTTCTAACCCAAGAGCAATGTGTTAAAAGACAACCCTATTAACTCTGCTAATTAAAGCATACCTTCTCCTGGTAAATCATCCCTTCCTAATATAAAGAGATTATATCCACACTGTTGTTCTAAAACATCAGGGAGTATTCTACGAACAAAAGTTTCCAGACGACAGAAGCTTCTGCCTCCACTGCTTCTTGTGTACAGGACGTATGCATCATAGATTTTCCCATCTAAAATAAATATAAATGTTTGTATTAAAAAAAAAAAAACTTAAAACCAGCAACATGCCTTTATTGCAAGGTTTCATTTCGGACCACTTAAAAATAGTAATGGGGGACTGATTCACCTTTCTGACAGAATAACATCAAAGCACTAAAACAGTCTACAAATCAAAGGAAAGATGATCCGTCACAGAATCTGATCTCTTTCTTCATCATGGCATGGATGTGCCAACAAGTGAGCTGGATGCAGGACCTGGGACTTCCAAGAAGAAGCCCCCAACCTCAGAGGTGCCAGGACACTAAGAAAGCGTCCTCTTGCAGAAATTTCTTTACCACCTCTCCTGAAACAAACTCAACAGCAGTTATCTCCATGTCTGACTATCCACTACAGAGGGTGGAAAATGGCAATTCTTTCTTGTAATAATTCTGTGAGGAAAAGGCAGGTAGAAGAAAACGCCAGAAGGCAGCTGAGGTTTTGAGAGTTAAAATTGTATAATAAACAGGAATCATAGAATAGTTTGAGTTGGAAGGGACCTTCAAAGGTCATCTAGTCCAACGTCCCTGCAAGAAGCAGGGACATCCCCGACTAGATCAGGTTGAATTAAGAAACCAAGCCAAAATCAGATTTAACTCAACAGGTTAAGTCTAGTTCAACAAGCTCCAAAACATAAGTTTCTTTGGTTTTGGTTTTTTTTTTTTCATTAAAACTCCATTAAAGTGTTCTGGAAAAACTGGACTTTTATCCAGAAGCTGAAATTACTTTCTTGTGAAAACATTTAGAATGGCCATGAGTAAATGTTAACTATCTCAAGGCCCATAACCCATTTATTTTCAAGTTATGGGAAACTTTAGACAGCCTAATTCTGAGAGCTGCCACACAAAGTATCTATAATGTTCCTCTTATGCCAATTTTTTCACAGCTGTCCAATGTATTAATCTACACCACAGCAATAAAAACACATAAGAAGAATCACAGAATAGACCACTAGTAGCATTTTTTCTCTTTGGCATGTAATCCTCACAAAAAAAAAACCCCAACCAATCAACAAAATTATCTCTGAGACAATGAGAGTCCGATTTTCGATATAAATATTTAATGCATGTCTTTAACAGCTAGCTTACAGGATGTAGCTCTGCTGACACCTATTGATCATCATCAGACTGACCATAAATCTACATGTAAAGAAACTACTTTGTAGAAAAGCTAAAAGCAGCATGCTAATTTGGGAAAAATCAGGAGGCTTTTTGTCCTATCTCACCACGACTGCCTTCAATATTATGCAGTGTTTACTGCCTCAGCTATGATTATATATTTTACCCATATGACTGAAAAAAATCCCCCCCCCAAAAAAAATGTCTGTGTGTATCTGAAAATTCCTCAAAGCAATTCCACATGCATTCTACTAAATAACCATGTATTGCTTAGAAGTAGTGGCAAGTGGAAAAAAAATCAATAGGCTAGTTACACTAACATACCTGGTCACACTCACATACCTTCCTTACTTGCAAAGGTACAAACAGAGTTACGGTACCAAAGCACCAAGTCAATCTTGAAAATCTTGTAGATTATTAAAGTAGTAAATGTTAAAATTAACAAAGAGACAAGCCCTCCAGTCAGCCATCTTTGTATATCAGGAACTGCACAAAAAACATAAGAAGATTTTTTATTAAATGCTGAATTTGTCCAAATCTGATCTTTTACACAAATTTAATACAAATTTGAATATCATATTTTTCATTTCCATCTTATTTTAATAATGATAAATATTATTATTTTAATAATTATTTAAATATTGATAATGATTTATTATTTTAATAATGATAAATATAATATTACAGTGAGCCCTCCTCTATGCACATCCATACATACAGCAAACTTTAATCCATCTGTCTTCTATCAACATGATATACAAGCATTTGGTATCAAAACCCCTTCTGGGGAAGTCAAGCCAAACACGAGCCTCAAAAATAACAGTATTTCTTACCTCTGTGTTTTAATATAATATAGGATGCAACCTGCCCAAAGGCATTTGAAGCTTGACAGACAAACGGTTGTTCGTAATCTTCACTATTCACTTCTGAAATTACTAGCTTCACAGAATGCATGGGGCGTCCATCATAAGAAGTCTCCTCCCTATCCAAAAGGCAACAAATAGAGCCATAAAACCATAGCCCTTTCTGGAATGGCTTAATTGTTAACAGCTACAGCACAACAATGGTTGTTTCCATCTGCAAATGTCAACCACACAGCAGAACAGATGAGCAATTGCATATTAGGAAAAAAATTTTCACAGTGCAAGTTGTATAACAGTGGAACAGGTTGCCCAGAGAGGTAGTGGATGCCCCATCCCTGGAAAAATTCAAGGCCAGGTTGGACGGGGCTCTGAGCAACCTGATCTAGTCAGGGATGTCCCTGCTCCTTGCAGGGGGGTTGGACTAGATGACCTTTGAAGGTCCCTTCCAACTCTAACCATTCTATGATTCTATGATTCTATATGAAGGAAACCCAAACAACCATCTGGTCTCTTATTGCCATTTAGCATAGGCGCTGGAAACTATCAAGATGTTAACTTATCTGGAGCTGTGTTTCCCAAAGGAATATAAGGTTTCTGCAGGCTCAACTGCAAAAATATACCTTACCAACCAAAGCAAACCCTCGTTACAGGCTTCCCAGCCCCTGCAAGAGTAGATGGAGAGCCTCAGTACGTGGTTAAAGAGAAATTCCACAATGTGAGATGACATAGCAAGAGGCCCCAGTACAAGGGCGTTGTCTTGCGGTGAGCAGCTGTGGGACAGGGAAGACATCAAAGGTGGTAACCCGCAGCTGATAGCACCAACTCACAGTGTGATTCCGGCTGCAGGGAGTGGAGCCTAAAGTGCTGCTTCACTCCATGGATCAGAACAGACTTGTTCAGCTTAAGTGTCAGGATGCACCATTAAGAGACACAGGTTATCTCCCATACATTGTACAAGGGCACAAAAATGCACAAAAACACTCATTGTGCTGCATATTCGTTAGTCGTGTGTACTGTGATGTGTGAACTAAACAACTTTTTAACCAAAAGCAAATTGAGGGATATCACTGCCTTGTTAACAGTAGGTCTCAAATGTAAAATGAACTAACTAGGCTACTTAGCCAAACACTATTATTTCCTGAAAATATATTGTAGTTACCATTTAAAATGCAAGACAAAAGCTTGAAATAGATCACAAAGGGCATGCATAGGACCATACGAATCACTTTCTGAGCAAAAAGCTACAGTAACACTGTAACAAGGAATGAAAGAATTAATACAACTAAAACAAAAGACTAATGGTTGCAAAGACAAGCATTTAAGTGCTAGGAAGTAAAAAAAAAACCAATACTATATTGCTTTTATGATATCAACCATGTGCCTCTGCATTACGGCCAAATTTGTGGTATTACAATTCTTTATGACAGTAAAATGTATTACTTTTGTACAGGGTTTTCTCTTGGTGAGCACTCAAAGAAGTCACATTTTATTTCCCTCCCTTTGATTTCTTCTAAGGAAGAATGTAGTTGTGAGAAACAAGTCCTCATCATAAAACATTCTCATTTCTTCATCAGTTTTTCACTCATAGATAGTGCTTGAGAATTTACAAAATTTACGTTTCTTTTCACAGCAGCACCATGAGATGAGGGCTGACAAAAAAAAACTGTCAATTTTTTGTTCCCAACCTGTCATATCTAAGAAACGTGCAGATTGCTTTGTGCTCCAATTTTGCCTTTTAAGTCAGGTCTCATTCCTTCTCTCCTGACTCCATTTAACCTGCTTTTCACCCTCACCTTATCTCCCAGTTACCCTTCTCATGCTTTACTCAGTCCAAGTCCATTTTCCTCCCATACCCCAACTCGTCACTAGAAATCTATCTCTCTTTTCTCCTTTCATCCCGCTAAGCTTCAGTACAAATGTCCTCAACAAAATCTTCCATTAGCTCTTCAGCTGATCTCAGTTACACTTCTTTCACTCAAGGCTCTTAAACCTGGAAGTCTCAATTTGTCCTGTAAAGCACAGGTTTGACCTCTTGCAACCTTTCAGAGAGGCAGATGTGAAGGGAAGGGAGAATACAGGAGAAAGAGATAGTCTAAAGATCACGTGCCCAGACATGCCTGATGCAACTGAAAGAGGTTTCTGACAGGCCAGAGCCTGCTCAATAGAAACTGTATTACAATTATGAGACTGTAAGTCTACGAAACACCTTTTTCCCAAGGTTCGAAATTAAGACAGATTTTTACAATGACCAAAAAGTGCACAATCACATGTGAAGTCCATGTGCCTACTAAGTTTCTACTTCAAAGCAGAAAATGAATTGGAGGAGGCAAGCATTAGAGTTTTTTTAAAAAGAAAGCTATTTCAGCAAGTAAAAAATATGGCTAAATATTTTAATGTCAAAGCAAGAAAGTTCCGCTTTGTTTGCTAACATGGTATTTTCTAATCTGAAAATATACTTACTTATAAGGACTTGCAAAAATTCTGCTCATAAAAAATACATCAATATACACACCGTTGCCTGTCCAAAACACCTCATACCCATCAGCACCTGTTGTATTGCAATCCACCGTAACCTGTGAGCCTATAAAATTGTGTTACAAAGTGAAAAGTTAATTTCCATACTCTAATTAAAGTCTACACAATTCTGTTGACAGATTCCCACACAGACCAGCTAGGGACGGTCCCACACCCTTTCAGAAAAGCTACTCTAACAGGAGCTCTATATACTCAGCGATCTGGAGGTTCAGAAACAGACTGGTAGGATGGAAGAGGCTAAGATCAGGAACAAGATGCCTTTCTCTTGGGCATCACTTTCCCTACAGTTTCAAAGATGGATCTGTTCTTAGAATCTCTTCCAGCGTGATGGAAAACAACAGATGTGACAGAGAATCACTTGGGTTCCCTATAATTTTCTTCACATCTGAGAAATTTCCATAGGGGTTTCCAAAGACTTTGGAAGCAACATGCCTTGTCTCTTTCCCTCTCACCCCCAAACACTCCTCCTTCAAGAGATCAATACAGAAAAACTGAGCTGGTCATTGAACTAGTTTTTGTCAAAAAACAAATGTAAAAACACAGAATAAGGGGCTCTGAAGGTATAAATTTTCACTAGGACTCAAAATAATATTTTATTATAGAGAAAACTACTTACCAAGTTCCACTTCAATGGAATTGTTTCTTGGATAAGATATTTCTGGGGGCTTTTTTGGTGGGCTCACTAATCAAGAGAAAGAAAGTTCTTTTCAGAAAACCTGGGGCAGCTGTAGCCTGTTCTATGCTCTGTAGCCAAAGTACAAACTAAAAATCCCCTGTCCTGTGGCCAAGGTTTTCAGCAATTTTGTAGCAGACATCGCTCAATACTGAAAGTACCGTATCTCAGGTAGTCGTTACTTCTGACTTGAAGCTATGCTGTTCTTTACTCCACCTCTTCCAAAATGTAGTGCCACAAATCTCCACGTGCTCATAGTAACCTGGCTGTTCCATGGCATAAAAATAATGTAATATTGCATCCATAGGTGCTGAGAAGGGTATGGGTAAATATCTACAGTATTATCCCTCTACAATCTGGACGGCCTGTCACCCAGCACCCCACAGATACAAAATGAAGCCAAATACTTAGAAGTACAACTCATCAATTTTAGACTTTCACTATTATAAAGGGGAAATTTAATTTCTGTACTCTAGTTAAAGGCCTTACAATTCTTCCCTCAGTGCTGTCTATAAGAAAGTACAACAGCAGTGGTCCCTTTTAGATGTTTACATTAGGACTAGGTACATGACACTCTGGAAAGCTTATTTCTCTCTACAGGCTACAAAGGGAGAATAATCAACAGGTGGAGATCTAGACATCTGCATTAAAAATGTCTCAGTATGGCTAAATGAATCCCAGCTTGGAGGGTCCCTCACTGAACACACATACAATTTCCAGCAGTCTCAGGCAGCTGTAGGGTGTCTTAGAACATTTCCCATCAGATATTCAAAGTTCAAGGCAGTTTCTCCAAGAGCACAAATTAACAAACAGAGATCATAAAGCATCCCTTTTGAGCCCCCTAGCGAGCACCCAGGATTGCCCCAGATACATCCTTCCACTTCTGAAAACTGGGCCTGCACTATTGTTCGGACCCCAAATCACCCATTTTGGTATAGACTTGCTCAGCTGGAGACTTTAAAAACAAATGAGCTTCCTTCAGTCACTTATGGCAAAGGACTGACATAATTTTGCTTCTACTGAATAGTGGGAGCTGAAATTACAGTGAGAGAAGTCCTAGGGACAGATTTTTAAGACCAGAATGATCATTTCATCTGATCTGACCTTATGTTCCTCATATTTTGCTTATCCACATCATATACATATGATATTATGAATATGATACATATTCATATCCTGTACAAACATACATATGCATGCATACATATACACACAGACAGAACATGCAAGCATAAAAAGACACCATTAAATAGCAATGCAATCAATTATTAAACCTGAAAATGCCTTTCAGCAGCTGGAATGAAAAACAGTATTTTCATTTCATCCCTTGATAGAGCACAGCCTTTTCAGTGATCTAATGTCAATCTCATAATGCTGTGCTAGCAAAGGAGTTTGCATTTTACAGCTAGGTCTTTTTTTTTTTTTTTTTTTTTTTTTTTTTTTTTCCTGTTGTGCTGCTGCTGGCCCCCCAGCATAAATCACCGTCCACTGAGCTAGACACACAGTATCAGAGATCAGCAGTTCTTGTGCTGAGGAGTTTATAACCAAAAATGGGGGACAAAGCTTTGAAGGAGACAGACAGGACACACAGAGTCAAGATACCGCTACAATTTGGCCTGGTTTAATTTGTTGTTCTTGCAGCAAGAGGCTACTGTAAAAGAGAAGCAACATGGGCAGGATAGAGGATGCAGCTACAGCAGAAAGTATTGTGTCTACTAAGCCTTATAGGGCACCTATGTAGGGACCTTGGCAGCTGGTCTGGCCAGCAAAGCTTTGACATACTGCGATTTTCAACAGGGGAACCAATCAACAACAGACAAAAATACATAAACTCTCAGTCAACATTTCTTTCCCTCATATTTAAGTGAAAACTAGTAGCCCTAAGCATGCCTATCCACAAATCGGGTCTTTTAGCTTTAGTCCTTAGAAACTTGGACAAAAAATTGAAGCCACTGTTACAAACACAAACACGGTGAAATTATCCACTTACCTTCTACAATCAGACTGATGTCTCGTGAAATGTTATATTGTTTTCCATTGTAGGTATATGTTGTTTCACATGTATAGTTCCCTTGATCACGTACAGTCACATTGGAAATGATCAGGTCACTGTTTGAGAAGGCAAACCTTTTCCCTTCCAGCATCTGGCAGTCCTAAACATGCGTAGAGAACTCTGTTAATTCATACTGCTATCTCTTTGTAGGGTTTGTCTGTCTTTAATGCAATCTGAACTGTCAGAGGACCGCAGCATAAGGCTGGATGCCTTGCAGAGGCTCAGGAAGAGCGAGGGGGGTGGAATAAAAAGCAAAACATACTTCATTTTGGCTCTGAGTTTTTAATTCAAAGATACTCCAGTTTATTTCCTATAGAAAACAATTTTCAATTTTAGAGAAATAAAAAACTGAAAAGCAAGTGTCAGGATTTGTTAAAGGACTCATTAATGAAGAACCAATCAATAATTAGACTTAATTTTTTTAAAGTATTTAAATATTCTTGGTACCATGTGGACGGCATGGGCATGAGGCAGGAATGCTGCAGAAGGCAGTACATTCTTGTAACAGAAAGAGCCTTTAAATAAGCATGAACAATATGAAATTGCATTTATTTAATGGAACAATATTGAGGACATAATGGGTATGCCGTCTCTCACAAATGAAATACTAAATCTCTTTCCGCACAAGAAGAAATGCACAACAGTGTGTTTCCCTAGCAGGTAAAAAGATGCCACCTGGTGGATCCGTGGGTCAATGTCTCTCCTACATCTAAGCTGAATTTCTACCCGTTAATAAAAATAAACCGTACATACCTTTAAAAGATAAAGTCTTAATCCTTCCTCAATTTGTTTTAAAAGCATTTTTCTCACAATTACAATAAATCTTTCATTTGTCTCCTACAATTCACAAACATCAGTGATTTATATTTTAAATAATGGACAGTTATAAGACACTAGAAAATATAGCGTCCTCACCTTATACCAACGAACAGGTTGAATATCCTTTTCATTCCTGAAATAATCTAAGTGTGGACACACAACCTTTGCAGATGTTGATGTGAATATTACCTCCTCTACAGCAAATTTTTCATTTAAGCATAAACCATCAATCCTCTCAAAAACTGTTACTTTTGTAGACATTTTCCTGTAGCTCGTCAAATTTCTGCAATTAACATAACATAATTAAATTAATCTAATTGGCATATTTTCCAACTTGAAAATATATGATATTTTTCTGAAGAAGAAATAGAGAGTGAGAAGTTTATAGTTTCTCTAATAGATTTATTTTCCCTACTAGGAAAAAAACCCTAAAAACTAGTCTTACTTTCCCCAACATAAAGCTAGTTTTTGTGAACACACTCTCCCTTCTTCATTAGTTTTTCTCTTAACCCAGAAATTCTACTTGCTTTCTAAAAGTTATTCCCTCTGCAATTCATTTCTGTAGCAACGTATTTTTTTTTAACTTTCACCTTATGACACATTCATAATCGCCAGAATCTTCTAACGCTGCAGGAAGAAACCAGATTAAATTCTTCTGATGATGAATTCTAGAAAGTTTGTCTCTAGGCACAGCTGTCTGGTTACCAACTTTATACCATGTTATGTTGTAGTCTCCACTTTTCAAGCTTTTTTCCACTGAACATTTAATAGCAAAAGGCTGCCCAACAGGCACAAGACTTTGCCTCAAGATCACGTCATAGGCGTCACATTTCTCTAAAGGAAAAAGATAAACATTAAAGAAAACCTCGAACACTGTAAAAAGGATATACTGAACTCATTTCTTGATTACATTTACAAAGTTCACTGGAGGTTCCGCCTCCATTCTTAAGTCATCTATTAAAAACACAATTATAATCCCTTATCTTTACAGTTGAGAGAGTACTACTCAGTGATACACAGCTATAGCTATGCCACTGAAATGAAATGCAGTTTTTTGTATGCAAACTTTATACTCAACAGAATCTTTTCATTTGCAGTACTGTCATATGTACATTTTAGTCCAGATGCAAATTACTAGAGTACTTGTATTTCTTCAGTCTGTTTCATGTACATACACACAAACACACACATGCACACACAAATTTGACTTTCAACGTCTTTATTTATTAACTTCATTTAACTGTAGTCAAAATAAGTCTTCAAGACAGAGGATGGTCTTAGTACCCAAATGTCCTAAGAGAACACTGAAGTTAAAGCCACTGTTGCTTAAATATTAAGTTTGCTATGGAAACTTCGACTCACCCTTCATTTTATGAGCATTTAGAGAGGAATTATTACAAGCACTTGCCAAAGAGCTCATTTTCTTTCCCCTGGATCCAAGGAGATTCACACGGGAAAAGAGGAACGCCATGATATATATATTTATTTTTACCAGTATGACAAAAAAGGCACCAACTCAAAAATGTGACTCTGCTATCCAGAGTCAGTATTCTATTTATCTAAAATTCCTCATTTCGTCAGAAGATAAGAACAGTCACACAGAGTCATGCAAGTGTCTGTCTAGCCCAGAACTGTCTCTGATAACAACCAGTGGAAAATGTGCAAGAAAAGAGAGCAGGACAGAACAAGCACAGTAACGCTTTGCTTTTGGCCCCTTTCTTTTCTCTCATGTTTTACATTAAAAACTACTCATTGGCTTTTATCATTTCTCTGGGTATCATGTACTTCTTGCGATGAGAAATGCCAAAGCAAATATTCCCTCATCTGCCTACTCTAAAGTATTTACAATTTTATAGACCTGCGTCACATCTTGGCTCAGTCATCTTTTCTTTACCTCAAAGTCCTCATTCATTTAGTGATTTCTCATATGGAAGCCATCCTGTATTTGACAACTCTGTCACTCATCTCTCCACCTTTTCTGACACAATTTTTCTGTGGCAGAATGACCAGAACTGCAGAGCTCAATTGATTCACAGTCACCATGGTTTTACAGAGTAGCTTAATGCAGTTTTCATTTTTCTGCTCTACTGCCTTTCCAAAAATTCTGTGTTTCTAACCACCACTGATGACAGAGCTAATGCTTCCAGAGAGCATGCAGAGATGTCAAGGTAGGATTTTTCCCAAGTGGTTATTAGTTAACTTAATGTTCACACCACACACATACAATATACTTGTTTCTGCTAAATGGGTTGGCCCTTCCATGCCCCTACACATCCATTTGATTTTGCTTATTGACATTCTATCACTAAACCAATCAATAATGAGATGTCCTCTTCACAGTCAGCATTATTTTATTGCTCTCCTTTATTTCCATGGAGCAGGAAAGAATTATAAGACACACACACAACTAAGCAGACAATAGAACTCTCTGCTACTAGGGGGAGGTCACCCAAATAATCACTTTTCCATATGATTACTTAGTTAATCAAAAAACAGACTATCCAGTGGACTGGTGAGCCTTGCATGTTGTCCATCCATGGGCAAAAAAAAATCTAGTCCAAACCCAAACAATTTTCAAATGGCTTGCTAGAAATTCAAATAATGGAAATTCATGAAGTTTTTCTTTTAACAGTCTGGCGCTGCTACAAGATTCCAGGTGGAATGGCAAGATTATGACAGCAACTCACTTGACCATTTTAAATGTTTTAAACATGAACTGGATTGTTGGCTGACAGCTCAAGGGCAGAAACAAGCAGTTGCAACCAAGTAGCCTAGCAATTTTACAAAAATCTATGTTATATTATTGTCAAATGGCTGTATTTTCTGACATGAAAAAAAATGCTACGGAAACATTCTGTAAAGTTAAAACTACAACTAATTTCATCAGTGTGTGCACGAGAGGGTCATACTGCCACCCAGAGGGACCTCAACAGGCTGGAGAAGTAGACTGTCAGGAACCTCATGAAGTTCAACAAAGTGAAATGTGAATTCCTGCATCTAGTGAAGAATGACCCCAGGCACCAGGACATGCTGGAGACCATTCAGCTGGAAAGCAGCTCTACACAGAAGAACACTGGGATCTTGGTGGACAACAAACTGACCATGAGCTACCAATGCACCGTCACGGCAGAAAACGCTAACGGTGTCCTGCACTGCATTAGGACCTGCCAGCAGGTCAAGGAAGGTGATCCTTCCCCTCTACTCAGCACTGGTGAAGCCAGATCTGGAGTGTTATGGCCAGTTCTGGGCTCCCCATTACAAGAGAGACATAGATTTACTAGAGAAAGTCCAGCACAGGGCCACATAGATGTTTAAGGGAGTAGAGCATCTCCCACATGAGGAAAGGCTGAAAGAGCAGGGACTGTTCAGTAGAGAAAAGAGAAGGCCTGAGGAGTGTGTGGGTGGATCTTATCAATGTGTGCATATACCTGATGGGAGAGAATGAAGAACAAAGAGCCAGACTTTTGGCAGTATTGCCCCCTGAACAGGATAAGAGGCAATGAGCATAAATTGAAACACAAAAAAAAATTCCATCTGAACTCAAGGAAACACTTCTACTGTGAGGGTGATCAAACACTGGAGCAAGTTGCCCAGAGAGGTCATAGAGTCTCAATTTGTGGAGATATTCAAACTCCAACTGGACACAGTACTGGGCAGCCTGCTCTAGCTGACCCTAGGGGTGGTCAGGGATGTTAGACTAGATGATACCAAGAGTTCCCTTCCAACCCAAATGGTTCTGTGATTCTGTGATAAGATAGTACATGAAATATCACATATTATATGTTTTATAGGTTCCTACTTTTAAGACTGTTTAAAAGAATCCATTGGCATGCACATAAATTTGACTTTAACAGACATTTTCACAGAAAATTAGTATTACGTGCGTGAAAAAATAAGTTTCAGAACAAGATCTTGCCACCAATAAACTTACCTGCAATAATTAAAGACAAAAATGCCGTTGTAATATTACATGAAAATAATGTTTTTGTTGTCATGCTTCCCTGCAGAAATGGAAAGAAAACCTTCAATTAATGGTTTCCAATATAAACTTCCACAATTTAAAGTCAACATTTGCAACACATAGTTAATACAGGACATGTGAAATTAGGAATTATCTTTGGCTTGTTTTGAGTCTGTTAGCTACTTGTTTTAACTGACAGCTTCTACTTATTATACCAAAAAAAAAAACCCCAAACAAACCAATGGAGTGAACATTTCCTTTCCAGCTTATGAAGTATTTAGGATTTTTTTACATCTCTAGCACACTCCTCCCTAGTTCTTGCTTCCCCAAGCTACAGTCTTAGTCTCTCTAACTATCCCTTAGGTGGAACCTGATTTCATATTTTTGACCATCTTTGCCACCCTCTTCTGAACCATCTCCAGTTATGCTACAGCCTGTTCGAGGTGGAAAGGGAAGAAAAGAACTTGCATACAGTCTTCAAAACATAGGTGCACTATGGATTTATAAACTAAAGCAATTATTTTGCTTGTTTGTTTTTCTAACGCTTTCCTAATAATTTAAAACAATCTATTTGTTCTTTGAGTACTACTGAGTATTGACCCAATATTTCCATGGGGCTATGTAGTAAAATCCCAGGATCTCACCACAGAGTGTTAAAAATCAGGTAAACCCAGTCAGCTGCTGAGCAGATAATGTTAGGATTTTGCCCATATGTTTTCATTTTAAATTTTCTTTACATGTTATCTACAACAAATTTCTTCAGCTATTATTACTCAGTCATTCACTATCATGACATGCTTCCACTCCTCTTTGCAATTAACATGCTTGTGTTCTAGCCTAAATAGCTTTGTATTGTTAGCAAATTCTGCCACTGCAATGGTTTCTCTCTGCGCAGATCATTAAAAATAAATGCTGAGGAGAGGAGAGTTGTTTGAAAAATTGAGTATTTATCTTCTATCTACTTACTTATACATGTGAGAATAAATAAATTATGGCACTCTGGCTTCATTGACAGCCTCTGCTGAATGCCTTTTGGAAATTAAGGCAGATTTTATCAACCATGTCTCCTGTATCTTATGTGTTCACACACACATGTACAATTCCAAGACACCTTCAGTATTTGAAAACTATGACTTCCCTTTACAAAAGTCACTGTTGACTACCTCCCCGCATAATTCATCTTCATTTCTACTGGTTCCATTCTTCAAAGTAGTTTCTACCCAGCTGCCTCCTGCAGATACCAGGCTCACTGGTCTCTATTTTCCTGTCTCTCTTTTGATCCCTTGGGGAGGATTAAAAAAAAACATTTATCATTTTCTGATCTTTTGGTCCCAAAGCTGCTTTAAATGAGACATTTGCAGCAAGAGAACACAAGTTGTGGTGCTTTGTTATGGATCATTTTGTTCTGCAACTACCCTTTACTAACTTTTCAATTTGACACAGATCTTTCCACAGAAGACTAGCCATAAGTAAAGGTAGTGGCACTGAAATCTCTGCTCTTCCAAGATGACCACAAAGGCAATTTTTTTTTTTCCCTTGTTATGTTCGTATCTTCCCATAGCCCATCCCATAGAGGGCTTTTATACTCGAATAGTCTATTGGCTCTCAGGACTGTTTGGCAGGCTTCTTATCCCTAACGTGTTTGGAGAAGGATCTATTAGCTGCATGCCTCTGACAAGTTTTTCCTTAACTTGGCCTGCCTTAATGCTTTCTTTCTATTCAGCCTACCCTGGTTTTTACAGCACTGTGAAAGTACAAATGCAATTATGCAAACTGAAGGATGAACAGCAGAACTCCATCTTGATGTGAATAATCCTTAGCTGATCACCAATTTCTACAACAATCAAAGATGACACTGTCGGCTGCTGTATCTTACTTCACAAAACTGACTCAGAAGCGTGCCATATATTGAGTCACTCACACTGCTTCTTGCAGTGCCTGCTTTCTTCTTTTTTGCCCCTTCTCTTCCCTCCTCCCTAATTGCAAATTTCCATTCAGATTACCAGACAGGTCCTTTCCTGCCTACCTGCAAGAAGAAATGAGTTCCCACAAGAATATCAAGCACAAAAAGAAATACACAAAACTTTAAAATCACTAGAGGGAGTTTATGCGTGTTTGTACAAGAGCTCTAACTTTCTTCACTAACTGTGACAGACAGTAACTCTTAAAATATCAATTTCTTCTTTAATCTTAAAGAAGATTAAAATATTATAATGGAAATAATTTAAAGAGAAAAAAAGGGACTGACTAGATGCTTCTCATGACCAGGTATTTTCTTTACGACTTTTCTGAATGACTGGTTTTTTCCATAAGCTATGTTCCATTGCAGCGTTACCTTAATGTACTGTTCTGTCTCACACATGTTCTCTCAAGCAGTTTTTTGTCCCTATCAGTAGATGCAGCAGTTGTATTTTGGCATGTTCTGAAGGAAAGTCTTCCAGAATCCTGTGTCTCTATAAATTAAATATTCTTTCATATATTTAAATGTATAACTTGCCCTTTTGCCGACAGAGAAGACCTGCAAATATACATAGCCCTGTGTAAAACCATGTACATTAACTGCTCTGGGGAGACTCCTTCTTGTTTCTGACTTTTCATGATGAAAAAACTTCCATTTTTGTGGAAGGTATACCCAAGAGCAAAATTAGGCTCTGCTCTGTGCATGCATTCACATAATTCACGATGAAAATAATAAATGTATGACTGTAGAGTCAAGTGCAAATGTTAGTATTTCCTACCACATTCTGCCACGATAAACGGCTAAATTTCTCCCTTTTCCCAGCCATTTTGTCCACATCTTGAGCCTGAAATCAACTTCTGGAGCTTTGCCACTCAGGACAGAATTCAGCTGGAGTTATCTTTGCTCAAATTTTCCAGAGGGGGAAAAATTCCATGTATCTGAGGCCATGTTCATAAGGTTTTACCCTGAAAGGAAACATTTGTATCAAGTTAAGATTACAAAAGAAAAGTGTCTGAAAGAGGTCTTCAATGATACAGGCAGATAAATTACAATTACAGCATCCATGATAGCACACAGTAAAGCATAATTCTCATTAAAATCTGTCCTTAAAATGGTACAGCCACCTTTTCCTCTGCTCTCCACTCTTTTCAAAGTTGATCTAGTCAATTAAAAAAAAAAAAAAACTAGCCTCATCAGAACTTTTAAGAACTTTCACTAATTTTTGCACACTTGTGGCACTTTTTCTTCCAATGTCTTATCCAAAAACATGGATAGATTAAAACATGCAACAGTCCTGTTCTCAGAATTAAGAGAACTGACGGAAAGCCAGAGTATCACACCATCTCTTTTACACAAGCCCATGACCATTTTAAATCATAAAAACATATACATTCATATTACCTTAAGCGCTTCTATTAATTGCAGGGTACACCACACCTCTTCAAGAGAACTTAAATCAAATGTCTTGCTTTTGATCTAGGAAAAAAATTATTACAACAAATACATCTATTCCTTCGGTGTTGAGGCACACCGAACTGGGTTAGCCCCCTCGCTGCGGGCAGTCACCGCACAGAGCCGATCTCCGCAGTCATTTTTCTGCGAACCGTTGACATCCCTCACCAGGTACGGTGGGGAAAACATTTTCCCATATCCTTCATTTAAATTCTTAGGTATTCCTGGAAACATTGACGGAAAGGGGGTGCAACTCCTCAGCTGGCCAGGAGACCGGGCAGACACGGCGCGCCCACCCTTCCCCTCGCCAACCGAGCCACGGCGCAGGCAGGGCTTGCGCAGGGAAGCGCTGACCTTTCCAAAACAGATTTCACTCCCCCTCCTAAACTGTTCCCAGCCCTCAGTTCCTCCAGCAGACACCACCTCTGGCTGAGCCACCTCCCAGCCCCAAAAACGGGACACCGGAGCAAAGTTACCGGCGCGTCTCTACCGATCCTCCCGCCACCGCTGCGGATTACCGCTGACGCCGTCCGCCCTGTTACACCACCGGTCCCCGCCCGACAGTTCCCCGCCGCCTCCAAACCCGTTGCCGCCCCCACGGCTTTCGGGGCCGGGCGCGGCCACTCGCCCCCCACCACCCCCGGCCGCCATTTACA
>WHYT01016884.1:0-24973 GCA_009806455.1 Tetrax tetrax | reverse complement strand
CGCTGGCAAACCTGGTCGCGATGGTGAGGTGGCCCCGTCAGCGCCGAGTCAAGCCAAGCCACCTCCCCTCCCCTCCCCGCCCCGGCGGAGGGCGGCGGTACTGATTGATTAAACCCAAGCCGTGAAAAATAAGGCGTTTGAGCAAAAGTCACTTTCTGTCGAAAAAGGGAGGCGGTGGCACCAGGTGAGGCGGGAACCTCGCTTCAGCCCCACTCCGCCGTCCTGCCCTGCCGCGGCCGGGGGGCAGGCGCGGGGGGAGCCGACAGGAAATCCCCCAAGTAAGGGCTGCAGGATTCGGGGTGTTTTTTTTTTTTTTTTTTTCTGTAGTACGGGCAGCTGCAGACTTCCCTAGTTGAAGAGACCGTGTCACTGGAAGAGAAAGATCCCCTTAAGGCTACGGAGCCCGTTGGCAGGAGCACAGAATCACAGAATGGTTTGGGCTGGAAGGGACCTTTAAAGGTCATCTAGTCCAACCCCTCTGCAGGGAGCAGGGACATCTCCAACTAGATCAGGTTGCTCAGAGCCCCGTCCAACTTGGCCTTGAATGTTTCCAGGGATGGGGCATCCACCACCTCTCTGGGCAACCTGTTCCAGTGTTCCACCACCCTCATGGTAAAAAAAAATCTTCCTTATATCCAGTCTGAATCTACCTCCTTCTAGTTTAAAACCATTACTCCTTATCCCATCACAACAGGTCCCGCTGAAAAGTCCCTCCCCGTCTTTCCTATAAGCCCCCTTTAGCTGTCGGAAGGCCGCTGTCAGGTCTCCCTGGAGCCTTCTCTTCTCCATACTGAACAGCCCCAACTCTCTCAGCATCACAGCGACATTGACAGTTTTACGGGTTTCCTCAACAGCCTGCTTTGACAGCTCTGTCTAAATTCCCCAGGCAGCCACACATCACTGAGATATTTGGCTTTGGAGCTTAAACATACCAGTTTAGTCCCATTCAGCCCAAAGGTTTTTACCTGTAAACTTAACAGCTACTAAGTAGCCCTGACATTTTTTAGAGGTTACGTAGCTTGTGGCTGCTGTGGGAAGAGTACGTTTGCTATACCCTGGTGTTCCTTAGTTCTCTGTTTCACTCGCACACCACAGCTGGAGTCAGACTTCTTCAGAGTAGAAGTTCTTCAAATATAGTGTGGCGAACACAGGTATGGGTATTTTAAAGGCTGCATCGTCGCTGTACTTGTTGACTAACTACTGAAATATTAAGGTAGAGGAAAGCTCTTTCATAGATTCCTCCCAAAGCAGGTGGAAATCATGGACCTTTTAGAATTATTAAGGTCTCTCTATTAATACTCTCATTGTTGTTAAAAATACATCATAAACACATTTGCTAAGCAAATTACAAGTATTCTGCAAAAAGCGTGGAGAATAATTCAGACGTGTCCTGCTCCTTCCACCTTGATTTTTCATTCTACTTCTGGTACTTCTTTCATTCCACTCTCTGGTACTATTGTATTTACCAAATGCAAACACGTTCACCCATCCTGCCCACCACATGGTAGCCACAGATGAGCAAAAATGAGTGATTACACTCTGCTATGCCTGCATATGCTGGCCTCCATCAACGGAAGGCATGTAGTGTTGGCTGGAGGCACGTTGTAACAGCTCCAGACATTACACTGTTGGGAGGAACACAGGGAATGAATTAATTCCTGGCTCAGCAAAGAGAGCAGGATGTATGGAGTCAGGTAGTCTCTCTTCCGTCAGCAATTATATCCATATTTCATTTTGGACATGTTTCTTACAAACTCACTGGATTAGGTGAAATAGTTTTTATGCAAGATTTCTACTTTCTGTATTGTTATTTTGCACTACCAACAAATATTTATGAGTTTAAATCTGATTATCCCAAAAGCAAGTGAGGCGTTCCCTAATCTACTCTGTTACATTTTCCTAGCTGCACTGATTTTTTAAAAAAATCATTTTTGAATAATTCTTTCTGAGACATACACACCAGAGTTTCTGCTGTATGCAGTACTTTCGTTTTCTTTTATCTTCTTTATAGTACCACTAATAGTGAAAAAATGTCTCAGGTAAAAATGTTTCTGGTATAAAAGACAGTGTTAAAATATTACCAGAATGAATAGGTAAGATGAGAACTATTCCATCATTCAACTATTCAGTGACTGATGTGAGTCAGAATTTAGAAAAACCGTGTTATAGTAAAGCTGAAGGAATATCAACTGAAATGACTACGTTTCATGAGACAACAAAATATACAGAATATGACAGTCACAAGACAAAAGTTGCATGGAAGAACAGAGAAGTGGGTTTTCTGAGGAAAGTGGACATTGACCTCAGTCTGCTTGAACATTTGATGTGGTCACCAGGAACACTTCAAAGCAGACCAAGAAACACCAGCTCCAGTGCTGAAGGTGAAGGTAAGCAGAGAGTTGTCCAAACATTCTCCTCATCAAATCTGTGCAGTAGAACTTTTTGTTTTAAATCTACACGAACATTCAGAACTATTTTGTCTCATAAAACTCCAAGATAGAATGATTTGTTGTAATTAGCACGGGGAGGGCTCTAACACAACTCCTCAGTGCAGTCTTTGAAAGTGGATTGCAGCAGAGCAATAATCATAGAATGACTTGGCTTGTCTTTCTGTGACTGAGGTGTTCAAAGAAGGCTACTTCTGTGCAAATGAAGAGACTGAACTTGAGGGTAGCATTTGCTATATTGCATTTTTCCAAAATGTATTTGCGAAATAAGGTGTCACTGTGAAGTTCTTTTCCCATGGTCGTATGTGTCTGCTTTATTTGATAAACGTTATATAACCAATGAAGGGAGAATGTTATCTGCAATAAATAATTCAATTCTTTTGAGTTATTCACAGAAGGAAATCAGAGTGAGAGCATTCACTTAGGTAGGGATGAAACTTCCCTGAGATGAATTTAGACTACTGCCTTTCATTACCACAAACCTCTTATTTTTCTATCTCCTCTAGTACTTTTGTTCCAGTTTTCAAGATCACTTATCTTCCCTAATTTATGGTATTGACAACTTTCCCATTTTGCATATATTCATCTCCTTTGGGCATATGCATGTGGCTCTATTAGCATTTTTGTTTGGATCAGGAGGGTGTTTTTAACAGTGATCTCCCTTTCAACTCCACCCCTTGCATTTTGTGTGACCAAACAATCCTGGAGCCCCTGAAGCAGATTCCTTTCAGAAGAGGCAAAACTTGAAGACAAGCTCCAGCTACTTGGGCATGCTGTCATCAGTACCTGGCAGCAGTTATTCTGAAATAAAGTCTCTTGAAACATGCATTCTGTGGCCACCAGGTCCTCTCCACCTGACTTAACCTGCAGAAATCAGGACAACACTTGCCCTGATTTTTTTTTAGGACAAGTGACAATGACAAGCAAACGTAACTGCTACTTTTGTAAAGGAAATTATACAATTCGGTAATCTCATGTTTTACCTGCTCCTGGTA
The DNA here is from genome assembly GCA_009806455.1 of Tetrax tetrax. NCBI lineage: Eukaryota > Metazoa > Chordata > Aves > Otidiformes > Otididae > Tetrax > Tetrax tetrax. The sequence goes on along the minus strand of WHYT01016884.1, from coordinate 21,531 downwards.
AATCATCCTTTCTACGGGAAAAGAGACTGCAGTTGCACCGTGTCTCTCAGATGTCCGGAAGTATATTTAGGGCAAAACTACGTGGTTTGTAGCCACAATCTTACTTTTTGGTTTTGGCTTCTATGTATATTAATCGTATATCTTTTTCATCTGAAACTGAGCAGGGCAAATAAAAACCCTACAGAATTTTAAAGCCCTTTCTGTATTTTTTCTGCCATTTCTACTTTAAGCTTTGTTGCACAAGATACCTTTGATGAAGACATTAAGAACATTGTTGTACGTACAGAAAAGTAAAGCTACAGATAAAATATCAACAAATGTAATTGCAGGTAATTATCAAGATGCAGTTAAATCTGCCTAAAACAGGCTGGTTTGATACCTGTCATCCCAATCCAGAATATTAGGAATGTCAAGGCCATCTGAATATTCTTGGAGTGCTGAAAACGTGTAACTTCATTTTACCGAGCAATCCCACTTTTGGTTTTAACACTGAGCAAGTAGCTTAGCATTTACATCTTGCAGACATCCATTTTATGATAATTTATCTGGACTTGTTAGTGTGGTAATCAAACATCTTGCAGTTACAAGTTCTCCACCAGTAAAGCATAGGAAGTAATTTGTACTTCTAGCAGGTTTCTAGTAGAAAAGGCAGGCACACTTTTTATGGCAAAATCTATCCTTTCCCACCCCCCCAAATAAAATGATTCGTTGGTTTTCATGCTTCCAACAAATTTACTTTTTCCTACTTTACCTGCAGGTTGGAAGGCTTAAAACTCAGCTGGTGGGATCTGTCTTGGCAAAAAACATTAGAGAAATGGGACATGGGACTGACTGGTAAAAGATCTGTTTTCAAGGTCATAACCATGAGCACTGGCAAAAGCCAGATGGAGATTAGTTTCACAAGGTAACTGAAAACATTAAATAAACTATTCTTTAGTTATAGAAATGACCAATTAAATAGGAATTCAGTGCAATCAGAATGAGCAAAATAATTACATGTGGCCACAAAACCAAATGAATCCTCTCATCTCCTTTGAGAAAGGGAATGGCAAGTATGGGAGGAGAAGGCTGCAAGGCTAACAGAAATAAATATATGATACAAGAAACTACAATAAGTAAGAAGAAAGCAAAATTCTTAAGTTTTCTGCAAAGAGACTTCACAGGACTACTGGTATACTAGGGAAAATGAGAAGCTTACCTTTCAGGAAGGTATTAAGTTAATTTAGCTTGTCTAGGTTAAGTTGAAGACAGACTACAACTCCTGTCTATAAATAATACATCCAGTAAATACCAATGAAGGAGAATATGGCTCAGCTGTCAATTAATACATTAAAGCTACAAATTTATAAGTTTCTAAGAATCGTATTGAATGAGATTCTTGAACAGCAATAATGGAGATGAGAAACCTAACTACTTTGTTAGGATTAAGCATGATAAAACACAGAAAGAACAATATAACTGGACACCTGAGAGGGGAATGAACTAGCCAAAGGACAGAGGAAGCCCCTGACTATCCTGTGTTCCCCAAGCTCAGGCCTTCTAGGTACTATATACGCATTGCACAAGTATACACAACCAAGTTCTTGGTCACGGACAAGGAAAAAATTGCATTTATAATTAAATACATGTGACACTCACTGGCAGAAAATTGTGTCTAGGGGGCTTGAGATTAAGCCCTCTAAAAACTGGAGGGCAGAGCAGGGGCTTACAATTTAGCTGGTGAGAAGATAACACAGGAAATACCAAACAAAATTCTCCTATGTGGTCTTCTCCTGCAAGTCTTTGCAATTGCTTACTTTGTTAAAAACTTCTTAGCAGTCATAGCAGTGCGTACTGCAATTTATCTGTGTGATTATGCAAGCACACCCCTTTTCTGCAGGCAAAGGTGACAAAATTTAATGATAAGGCACAACATCAGTCTTTTAAAATGTGTAGAGTAATACTTCCATGTTGCAACAGTTAAAAATGCCTGCAGCCAAGAAGCCACAAGAATTTTGAGCTAAACCAGCAAAGGAAAAGAAAAACATAATAATGAAAGTATTGCATCAGTTACTGGAACTTTCAAGGAAATGCAAAATACAGACCTACAGGTCTCCTTAAGCTGCCTAAAGGGAGTTCCTCTGGGCTGTTCATAGAAAGTCAAATCTCCCAGTTGTGGTGGGGTTTTTGTTATTATTTAAAACCACTCAAGAAATTATTCCAACTTTTTTGTAAGAACTTCACTGTAGGTCATTAAAACATGAGCTTCTTCAGTAGAAGCAAAGGAACAAAGCATTTCAGTTCAATTACTGGGGATAAAAAAAGTCTCAGAGTCAAGTACTTGATACAACTTCCATGCTTTCTTTCTATACTTATCAATTACTTTAGTTACACTTAATTATTTAACACGTGCCTTACATTTTTCTGGTTTTCATTCATACTCCTTCTAGAGGTTCAGTTATCCAAGTCTCCACATAAATGGTTCTCGGTTACACTCGTGGAATTAGGGGTAACTTTGTTGTTCCTAACTAGGGAAGTGTTCACTATTTTAATAATTTAGTCATTTGGTCGTTTCAGCACATCATCTGTTAATTTCCTTTCTACTAGATGCCAGCTTGTACCAGTTTTCCTCTACAGAAATCTTTTTGCATGTTCCCTGTAAGACGTGTCTTTTCTCTGGCATTTCCTCCTTATGCTCCTCACTGTGAGTTTCCCAATGTTCCACTGAGGCAAAACTTACAAATTACTTCCGCTGTGCAGGAGGCCTATACAAACCCCCTGTGTTTCTATGTATATGACAAGATATATAATCAAAGATCTCTCTTTTTTTTCAATCTCTGAACACACAGGGAAATCCAAGAATCCGTGGAGAGTATGGAAAAGGTTTTCTAATGAGGATAAGTCTTAATAATCACAATAAACGCATCAAGTGCATCACTGAAATAGATAAATTTAACTTATTACAACCTGCAGATGGAAGATATACATTAAGTAGTTACCAAGTTTAATTTCAACGATACAGTTTTTTAGAAAAAGAAGCTCATTTTCTTCCTGAAGGGGTGAGGGAAGGGTTTGTAAGAGTAAACAACAACAACAAAAAAACCTAGCCTCAAATACAAAATATTATCTGCAAAAAGGCACTAGCCTAAAAATATCTACCGAAACAAGTAGGATAGCACTAGACTAGAAATATCACTAGCAGCTGAGAGACTGACATTCTGTCTTGCTAATGAACTGCAAAAAAGCAGGTCTGCACCTGAATTCTTGTTCTTTGCATCTGGTATAACTATTTTTTAGTACTTGTCTAGGCTGCTATGTTTGAATGTAACATTGACCAAAAATCCCCAACAGATGTAAGAAAATATTACAGACTAGGGAAAAAGATAAAGTATTTTTATGTTACTAGAAATACCCAAACAATATTATTTTAGATTAAAATAAAGCTTTCTTGTGAAATACTTGCCCTGTGTAGTAGACAAATATTCAAGTTATTCAGATAATAAAAAAAGAAAACTAAAAAAATAGCCTTCTGCCTGGTTAGTGCCTCATTTGCTCATCAGTTCGTCATCTCAAGCCAACTCCAGCCTTTCCATTATTTCCTTTTGAAGCCAGAAACAAGTGAGCACCCTTACCACCACCCTTTGCTGTTGAAATAATCATCTGTTTTTAAGGATTAGCATGGCACTGACAAAGATTCCAGGCTTCTGTAACTCCCTGTTGCCTTTTTCAGATGGTTTAAATAATCCAACTGAAAACATGAGTGCTTTCTGTAACGCTAAGGAAGACTTTTGCAAACAGCTGGTTTATGTTAGTAATTGTTGAAAGTTTGTAGTCATAACAGTAGTTTGTTGGAAAAAATCCACAACACTAGAACTGTAGCAATATTTATATTTATGCTGGTAGCCTAGGCAGAGCTGAGATTGCTCAGGGAAGGAACAATGTCCAGGGCTCCTGGGTGAACAAAACAATGGTTGAGTCTGAAAATAGGAACTGAAAGAAGCGGCACCAGCAGCTGGCAGAATGGATCTTTGCTGTTTATTCTTTTGGGGTCAGCGGGAAATTGAGGCTGGCAAGTTTAACTCGATGTTAACCAAGTGTTTGCACTGGAACTTCTCATTATATTTCAGCCTCTCAGAGCACTGACCGCTGGTCACCCAGATGCATGCTGGGGCTCTGGTGGAGACCGGGGCAGTGCGTGCTCATGACTCCCTTCCAGCTGCAGACTGGGTTTTCTTCCAGGGAAAGCCAAAGAACTGGTTTGAATCCACATTACATCCCGCTGTGAGGTCAGGATACCGGTATGGTGTGCACCTAGACTCAACAGCCCTGAAGAACTGACATGCTATGTAACGTGTATACAGCCCTGTAATGCAGCTATAGCCATGGAGGGCTCTCAAAGGTTTTATTTATACTTCTGCTTGTGCCCAAAAGACTTACCTGCCTGGATTTGCATTTCTTCCATTCCTGAGGCAACGAAGGTGCTATGCCGTGGTAGGAAGGTGTCCAAACTGCCCACGTTCACACTCCACGCCTGATGAACTGCTACGTACAGCGACCTGCCTGTTACTTGGTGTGCTCGCCTTCCAAGAACTTACTGGTGTTGATGTAACTTCCAGGCCAGTGACTTTCCCTCAAATTTTCACTCTCCAATCATAACCAACATAATTTGACTAGAAAAGAGTAGCTGCTAACCAGAGCACCAAACAAAGAGTAACTGGGTAATGGCTGGGTTCCTGGGCTCTGAATTTGAAAATGAACATGCTTCTAAACACGCAAACCACAAAAGTATTAACAGACTGTTAATAATGCTATTATTACTTCTTATTTTAGAAATGATTACTGTAATTGAAGAAAACACTTTTCTCGGGTGTTTCAATTCAACATTCCACATGAATGCAGAGAATTATGTCAAACTTTTTGATTTAGATGAAGAAATGATAGAAAATTCATAGAATTGCACAATTTTGTTAAACAAAAGACTGAAAGTAGACTGATAACTTTTACATAAATGTTATATTGTTTTACCAAGCAATTATATGTGATTTTGCAAAAGTAATTCCCTCCAGACCTTTTACAGTGGTATCAGTTAGTACAAGATCCTCTTTCAGTCTAAGAAACCTTTTGTCTTTAAGCGGATTACATTCCTAAATGCACTAACAATTAAATATTAAAACATGGACAGATAATACAAATAAAGAACTTAATTCAAAATCTATAATATTCCTTCTCAAGAATGCAGAAAGTAATTTTGCTGGTAACAATACAATTCCTTTCACATTAAGACATGTCTGAATACTTTTTTTTTATTTTCTGCTTCGCGTATCATAGAAAACTGCTGGTTCTGCCTATGATGCACCGACAAGTCTGCTACAAACTCCGGAAAGCCAGAGCAGCCCCTCGGGACAAGGCGTGCAGGAAAGGGTACTGGGGCTCAGTGATGCGCCCCAGATGCAGTGAGCAACCTTCACTTCCAGATTCACTCTAGGCAAGGGAAGTATCACTTTATCAGCCACATTTGTGTGGATATACCTACTTAAAATTAAGGTGTCCTTTTAAAATGTAATTTAGAAAGTGAAAAGCATAAACAACACTTTTGCCTTTTCCTGTAGGATGCATTTACTATTTAAGCAGAAGCTGAAAAGAAGCTGGCTTTAGTTTCAATTTAATCACAATGCATTTAAATAAAAATATTTTAGGGACATTAATGTTAATTATAAAGATCACATGATTATTCATTTCCCCTTCTGTCCTCATTTTGAGTTCTAAACACTATAAAATAAAACCTGCAATTAAAAATTAAGTAGGGGCAGTCACAGTAATGTGTTACACCCTGTACCAGTGAATGGGCCAAGTATTCTTTCTCATCTCTGAAACACTATTGATAAGGACAGGTAATATTCAAGCTTGTCAGTGTTGGTATCACTTGATCGTAGTAAGATCCATTATGATAACAGAAGCCAGCAGTATTTTTAAGTGCTAAGACATTTAAATGTATTTTGTTACAGCTTGTCACTTAAAGAAAATAAAACAATTGAGTAAGCATTCTGATGTGTCACATTTATATTATTTAATCCTTGTTTCCTAAATACTATCTTGTCATTAACTTCTAATTAAATCAGTGCATGAGTTTAGGGAAGTAACATTGCATTCAAATTTCCTGCTCTCTGATGTACCAACACAAGTTAAGCAATCTTATAAAAAAGAATAATTACCATTTCTGCTATCCTTCCCTCCCCCTCATGTCTTCATTTTTCTAGTTTTATTATGTTTTTTTCCTCTGTCATGTAGAAACTTCAGACAAAAGAAGAAAAACAGGATCAAACCAGTCACACTCAACTGAAAAACTCAATTCTACAATGAAACCTCTCTGCAGAGCAGGCAGGTGCAGAAGTAGTGCAGGGCTTTCTTTTGCACTGGTCCACATCTACGTGCTGGAGTCACTGTGCAAACTGCACGAGCCTGTGCAAGACTCGAGTTGACGGGTGGCAAGAACAAGCTGGCCCGGTTGCTTGTCCTTGCTGGTCTGTCAGTCAGAGCCTCTGGCTCTCTGCATCAGTAGAACGATGGTCTTGATATCAGGGTTATCTTCTCTGCGCCACTGATGACTGGAAGGTGTTATGGATAAGTCTGTTAGCCATGCATCACAGTCATTTGAAGCTTACCATGTAAGTCTATAAAAAATGGCAGATTGGGAGTTAAGAGAGCTCCAGCTCCTAAGGAGTCTCCAGGAAGCTGCAAGCTGACAAAACGGGGCACAAACCTCCTGTCTGCAATTAAATGCTCGTAACAGAGTTATCACCTTCCTCCTGGCTTTCTAAAAAAAAGCAGGAGAAAATAGAGTACTTGCCAGGAATAAAAACTAAATAAAATCTAAATAAAATCATGTTCAATTTTAAAAGCTTTCTGAAACCATAACTTTGCTTACCTCACATCCGGTTCTTCTTTATTCTCCTCACTGATTGGAAAGCTTTGCTTGCAATGGCTTTGAGGAGGACAAAACTAAACTCATGCAGAAGACCTGAAAAGCTCACATGGGGGCTTTGTCACAGTATTGGCCCCATTGCTACTGTTCCTCTAGTCCATGCAGGAAACTTGCTGGTCAGGCTGGCTTCAGCTCTCACAGTAAATCATGCTGAATCCAGTTACCAGGGAACAGTTATTTTATCCGATTTGACTCTTTCCGCCACAATCTTTTAATCCGTAAGTAGGCAGACATAGTTCAAAGGTGCCGTATCTTGGAAGAGGTGGCAAACGAAGAGCACCTTGGCAGAAGCAAATTGTTCACCACCTCCTGTTTAAGCAGAATTTGTGCTGTGTTGCTGTCAGCATGGAAGTGATGCTTACATTGATCCCCTTCCTAAGAGGAAGCAACAAATGCATAGGACCTTCAAGCACACATTAATTTACAGCCTGAACCTTTGCCTGGGATTTAGACAGTTGTATAGAATAGATTAGACCAGAAAAAAAGCAAAAGCATTGTCAATACAGGTCTTGAAAATACTTCATTTGGGAAATTTCACATGAAAATGCTGATACAATCTAAATATAGAATTAGACTAATTGCAGCTGGTTATACATAAGTTAACACAAGTTCTTGGAAGTCTAACAAGCAATTACTGTGAGAGTTACACGGGCATATAAAAACTCATTTCAGAAGAACTTCTCTAATGGCTTTCTTACCTGCTTATCTACCTTGCGTGAAAAAACAAGCCCAGGATTAACCTAGCAGGTAAACAGAGCCGTAATTTGTTGTACTGGAAAGAGTCAGCAATCGTATTCAGTAACAGCTTTCAAGAAGTTCAAAACAATCACAATGCAAAAAGTACACACCAAATTTAAAACGCCTACTTTTACAAGCTCCTTTTATCCATCGGGGCTTACAGAATAATATTCAGTTCTATGTTAAGCACCTCAGCGTGTCTGAAATCAACATGAAGTCTCATGCAAGAGCAGCCCCTACAGCCCCACTGCCAAGGCTCCGGCTTTCTTGGAGCAGATTAGGAAGTCAGGGCTTGCCCAAGGAGCTAAGCAGAGCAGCTCCTCTCCACTACTGCTGAGAAGCCCTTCACATCTCCATCTGAGGTCTCCTGCATTTCCCCCAGCTCTTGAGGAGCTGCAGCAGAAGGTTGCTCAGTGGGGCACTACTGGGGACCACGCTGGTCTCAGAGAACGAGGCAGCAGCCTTCAGACTGCTCTAGCTTCACCTCACTGCAAGGAGAGTACAGCATAGAACAGAGCAAGGCGGTCAGTGCCAATGTTGTGCCAAGACCAGATTAACACAACGGTTGATGAAACCCTTTCCCCCCCCCACACACACTCAGTCACCTGAATGAAGATTAAGATAGCAGTCTTATTTAAGACACTTCAAGTCAAGACTGCTGCTTGCCATTGTGCATTCTCAGCATGCTCTAGTAGAGTAATGAGGGGAAAAAAAAAAGCAGCGCTGTATGAAAAAAAATATGTAGTGCTTTATTCAATGAAAAAATTGACTTTTCTTCGAAGTGTCTACATCATACACAAGAAAACTTCAGCATCAGTTGTATAACTATATCAAAAGGAACAAATATTTTTTAAAAACAGTATTTTGGCTCAGTAAAATAACTTTTCACCAAAGGTAGGGATAACAAGTAGCAGTTTTTCATACAATCTATTCCAGTCAGCAAAAAAAAAAAATTCAGGAGGCCCGAGGTCACTGGAACTCTGTTGGCTGGCCTGCATACTGCAAGCTGTCAAGGTGGAAGCACAAAGTCAGTATTGCACCCTGGTGCTCAGAGTACAAATACCACACTCCAAGTGTCTAGTCTTCACATTTGATAGAGGGATCTTCTTACAGAAGAGTTCTGTGACCAAACTGTGTAGCTTCTGTCCCACTAAATTCTTCTGTCGATGCGAACAGTAACAGCCTCGCTCAGATGGACGTCAGTAACTCCAGACGGATCTTTTAACCTACAACGGGCTGTCACCAAACACACAGCTGACTGTGTGCAACAGCTAAGTGAATGTGGCACTTCATGACCCGAATTGTCCCTCCCTTGACACTTCTGTCTTGACTAAAACACAGAATGAGAAGAGAATGTAAGCGTGTGCATTGGTCTATACATACATGACATTCATGAATAAAACATTCCAGTGCCGTGACAGTTTGAAATAGTCTGATGTTTCTAATGCACTTTTTCCCTCCTAACCTGAAATGAAGAGATTTGTATTCCATTCTGGCCAAACACACACTTAACTCACAAAGCTGAGAAGGCACTGTCCCAGAAGCAGCATTTCAAATTTCCAGCATACACTGAGGTAACCAAAGCCCTTTAGGTGGGAGAGGAACCCTTTCCTCTAGTTTTGTCACTTGTTAGGCAGAACACAAGGGTCACACCATCCCAGGTTGACTGGGCAGATCTTCCGTGGGATGGCACCTCACACTATCAATTTTGTTTGGTTGAGAATGGAGGCATAAGAAGATAAAGGCCTGAGACATGAAAGAAGAAAAAGACAACACTACAGCGTCAAAATGAGTAGATGAATTCTGAAATATGCAGAACATGAGTTTTTTCAGACGAACAATTGGAGATATCGAAGGACCAACTCAAAGGGAAAATTTCTGCCTAACACTGCATTGGCAACAGCCTGCAAGGACAGCTTGGAAAGTGAGGGAGTCTGACACAATAGTAAGTTGCTTGTTCCAAGATAAGGGAGCTGCACAGAAAAAGATAGGCTGGAGTTTGAATGGGAGGAGCGCAAAAGATGCTGCGAGAGGGAAGATAGGACACAAATAGGAATTCAGAGCTGCAAGCAGAAAGTAATAGTCAAATCCTGAAGCTTCCATATACAACTAGACCTCATAACTTAAAATGTAACTTTCAAGCACAGACTGAAAAGCATAGGCAATTTGGCTCTCATGTCTCCTGCTCCTATAAAATTCATAGCTATAACCATGGCATTAAACAGATTGGAAAACTTAAGATCAATCAAACCAATTTCCTCCCTCGAAAAGAGAATTGATCATTACAAACTACATCACTGCCTACACACAAGTGAAACTTAACTTCAGAGTTAATAAAATTGCCATATATAATATTGTTTAAAACAAACAAACAAAAAAAAGGAAAAAGAAAGGATTCAACATGCACAGTAACTTTTAACAACTTCCTTTCCCAAATAGTTGTAAGGAAGCTGTGACTCCAGCTTCAATTCGTCCAGCCACAGCCAAATTAGGTACATAGTCCCCTCAGATTCCTTACATCATCAGGGGAGAGGGAAAGGAGAAAACCAAGCAGCTGTAGAGGGTAACACAGGGCATCTCTCTCTCACTTTAAGGAGTACTGGGCAACAATCCTATTTTAGCTTTATTTTCTAAACACACTAAGAGCCAAAAAGCATGGCCCCACTACTCCTTTTCTTCTGCCATTGTACTCTGAACCCTCTGGAAACCAGATAAACTCACTAATCTGGGAGAAAACTATCCCAAGGAAAAGAACAATTTCTGCCACATTAGTCTGTTCAGTCAGGTTCAGCTCCCAGAGCTGACAAATGCTAGAGCCAGCACCCTGCCTGGGAACAGAAGGAAGATTTGCTCTCCCTCAGCAACAGCGACCCACAAGAAGTGGGTGCCCTGAAGACCCTGATCTGGTCCTTAAAGTTGGTGGGGATGAAGCCAACCATCCTGTACTCCCCAGGAGAGAGTCTGTATCATTAGACAATTTTTCCACTTGGGTAATAAGGATAAATATATTAAGCCACTTAAATAAAAAAAAAAAATAACCCTCTGAAGATTTTTTTGACTCAGTACAGCATTACAATGGTATTTTTATGACACTTGCATGGGACAAGTTACTAGAAATGGTGCAGTTCTTTAAAATGTAAAAAAGATCAAGGAAGAGTATTTATGCTTTTTCAGGTTCGATAGCACTTTTAGGAGGCTGGGATTATCTCTTACCTTTTCTCTTGGATAACACACTGATGCAGTAACGCAGAGGGATTTATCTTTCAGCAAACTGAACAGCGCAGCAAATAACGACTTTGTAGCAAATAAAAGTTCTGTGTCATTTCATTTAAAAAAATGAAACAAAAATATTTACTGGCATCAGTCATGTCCATTACATAATATCACAATTATAATTAATATAGTTCCCTTCATATTCAACCTTTAATTTCAAAAAATAAGTTTTCTGGGTTTTTTTAGATTTTTCTTTTCCCCTGCCATTTTTAATACCAAAAATAATTCCACCAAAACAGTGCAATTCTTGAAAAAGGCTTCCTGTACTTCCTACATTGTTTCCATGTCATCACTGTGCTACTGACGACACAACAAGGTGTTCTGTTGATCTGTCCAGGATGATCCACATCAGTAGACCAAGCTGTAGTACCTTCAATCCAGGCAATATGGATGAGATTGTCTGCACAAAACAGACACATGGGACCTTCAATCAATCCATCACCAACTATGTGAACTGAATTGACTCAATAAGTGTCATTTTCCTGTTGTTATTTAGGGAGAATTAAAGTCTTTCCGTAACAAATGTAATCCTGACGAAGATGTGCTTTTCCTGGATGGCATGTGGTAGCGCACTTTCTTCCAGAATCTGGTACTTGCTGAGTGAGATCTTTCTGAGAAGTCCCCTTTCCATCGGATAACCCCATGCTTTTCCTTAATATATTTGATGGCTTCTGGCATGTCTGCATAATCTTGTATTTTTTCAAGTTCAATGAGAATTACTTTAATGCTGTCTTGGATGAGAGCATTATACATGGCTAGCTGCTTTTCAGACACATCTTCTATAACACTGTAACAGGAGGGTTCAGGTACTAAAACAATTATCACTCTTCTACTTTGGCGGATTTTTTCATCAGCAACGCTGATCAAAGCTGTAGAGAAAAGGGTTGTGCAAAATTAAGGCTGTATATTTCTATTTTTGTTACCAACATGCTGCAGCTGCTTCATTTGCTGTTGATATGTGAGCCTACACACTTTACCTCACAAGCAGAGACAAGGTAAAGAGCATGCAAGCAGTGACACTGGGTTAGCCAACAAAGAGAGATTTGGCCAACGCAACACAATCTGACCCCATCAGACTGCATGTCTAAATTGTTGTCTTGCATAAACAGAGAGGAGCTACCAACTATCTACTACTTGTCTTGCTAATGCCATTTTATTACCATCATAGGTGCAATTGCAAAAAACAAGTTCCAAAACCATAGGCCTACATAAAACTAGGACCTTTTTCCTTAAATGCTTGTTCTGATACGCTTAGCTGGTTTTTGTTACATGTAAGTGGAAGAGAAAGCAATGAATCCTCCCTTCTATGGCATTCCAGACAGTTAATTGTAAAACAGCAAAATACGGCATATACTGCACAAAAATCAAACGAGTTAACCCCGAGAACATACTACTGCATTTTTTCAAGGTGGAAAAAGCAACCAGCTCTTTCGACACCACTCACAAGACCTACTTTTCCATGTTTTCTGACATTAGTCATCATTCAAAACCTCCTTCCCTCACCATCCTTCTACTTCCAGATGTCTAGCCTAGCCAGACACTGAAAAAATCTGGAAAAGCTAAATGACGACAAGGGAAAGGCTGAGATAAGCAGACTTCATGGGAGCACCCAGTGCCATATTGCTCATTCTTCACCAGAGAGAATAAGAAAATCATAGCTCATTCAACGGTGGGAGATGTTTAGAACCAGATTGATTTCCTGTTTCAGAGCTGTGTTTGCAGCTGCCAATGAGAAAACTCAAGTGTAATTTGTCTTCAGATAGCTTACCTTCTCCTGCTAAATCATCCCTCCCAAATATGAACAGGCTATATCCACACTGTCTTTCTAAGACCTCTGGCAGTATCTTCAGAGCAAAAACGTCTGACGAATACAAGCAGCTCACTCTGTTCTTCGGGTACAGAACGTAAGCATCATAGATCTTCCCATCTGAAACTAAACAGTGAGCAATAGGAGTAATACAAAAAGGGATTCTAAAGACAAAAGCAAACAAGCAAACAAACAAAAAGATCTCTAAACTCAGGATTTTTCCCCACTTGAATTACTGTTTTAGGTCCTATTCCTGCTATTATCTAAGCATGTATAATTATACTAAGCCTAAAATATTTGTAGAATCAGGCCTTCTAGAATTTAGTATGCTGGATCTCAATATGCAAGAGAGACCTGCAAAATTAAGTAGATCTGAAGATTCTTTTTTGAACTCTAAATAAAAAAATGTTATCATTGAATTATCTGGAAAATAGCAGTTCCAGTAGTACAACTGAATACTTAAAACTCCAGCTGCCATATAACTCATGGGTCATTTTCGTAACCTGGAGTTTCAACACACAGCAACCACTTAAGACATGAAAACATAACCAAAGTATTTGGCAAATTTCAAGGTCTGAATTGTACTAGATTTTTTTGGAACAAACTTTTCAGAAAGACCCAATTTAAAAGACTTCAAAGAAATCTAAGAGAACCTCAACACCTCTAAAAGATATTTTCTGTTTCTCTAGCTATGTACCTCCTCTCAGATGTGTGGAAATGACCCATACTTCAGCATGCTCTCATAGCCAACACCCCTATCAACATTTTTCTGAACGCCAGGAATTTACAGAAAGTAAAATAATCAGAAGTGCCTTCAAATATAAAACAAAAGAAAGTGAAATCTGTCCTGGTTTGTCTATGGAAAGTAAAAAAAAAACACCCAACAATTCCACTGTATCACTGCTTTCTGTAATAACAGTAAATAAAAGAAATCTAAACAACTGCTGTCAGAACAGCACTCAAACCACTGAAGTGGGTCTTCAGGGAAAGGAAATAGTACTGGATTCCTGGAAAGTTGCTGATTTTTCCCCTGTAGATGCTTTTGTTATCTGGACTAATTCTAAACATCCTAAAAATATGTTATCCTTTCAAAAATCCCAAGGAAGACCAATCACACTCCATGAGGTTAACTCATTGCTTTGCAAGGGAAGGTGGAGGCTCATTACAACACACAGCAGTGTCACACAAATGTACCTTTTCTACCCAGGAAAGGATGGCAGGAGTCCCGATACCAAAGCACAATATCAATTTTGAAGATCTTGTAGATAAAGAGAGTAAAAAATACTAAAAATACCAAAGAAACTCCTCCTCCAATTAAGTAACTCTGAATGTTCTGAGCTGCAGTAGAGTGGAATAAGAAGAGAGAAAACAAACACAACATAGTTATACACTAGGACCAGAGAAAGAGAAAAGAGGTGTTCAAAAGTGTTTAGTTATTAATTATTTTTTTAAAAAAAAAAGAAGGAAGGAATGAATAGGACTGAAACCTTTTCATATATGCTTTCTGCAAATACTGTTATGTGACAAGCCTACTTTTATCTTTCAGAGAAAAGATGCCTTAGCAACATGACAAATTAGGCTACTCTTCAGCTGAAACACCAAAACACTGACATATATCCCAATGCAGCGGTAGAGTGAGAATTCCTGCACAAAATTTTATTAGTCAGAAAGCAAGAAATTCAGAGATAAGGAAGTGATTTCCTGAGCATGCTGTTTTCCCCAGATCAACCAGCTTTCCATTGTGTCTAATGTCTTTGAAGATCCGTCATTGAACCTACTAATTTGCTGTCCTTACTAGATTTGTTCTCCTTAAAACAAATACCCTCCACAAACTGCATTTTTTAGTGCATGCACATGAAAGGATTTCTGAGGTTAAATCCTACCCTGACAATCTTTAAGAAGAACTTACAGTTATGTAACAAACTGATCCACTTTCAGTCAATTATTTGTTTACAATGTGGACAGTTAAAAGTAAGTCTGAGAATAACGTTTATTGAAGGATTGGCTCACAGGAAGCCAGCTCAATAAAAGCTCAATAGACCAGAGGCTCTTCTGCAGCTAAATCTTAAAAAATGGGCACTTACAATATCTGTCAATTTGCTTTTCTGTGTATCTGTTTTTAAAGAAAAATAATTAATTTACTCAGCCTTGCATTTGAGTTTATAAAGCTCACTTTACCTCTAAGTGCATCTACTAAAAAGAAAACTTAATGCTAGTCAGCCATAGGCCAAGCTTATCCTTGTGTCTGAGCGTAAGACTGGGGTCTCCAACAAGTGGGAGGATGCTCCCAATCAACATGTGTGTACCTATCTAGAAGGGGATAATACAGCACATGCTGTAATGGGAAGTAATGGGAAGTCCCTAACCTTTCCAAGCAATCTATTTCATTCTTTCACTCTTAGAACTGTTAAGAGTTTCTCCTACTATATAAATAGATTTTTTTAATTTTCTCCTGACAATCTGAGCCCATTACTGTCACTGAAGGATAGGACAATCAGGTCCACAAACACATTAATGTCCTTTTGACAGTCTGTTCCACATTTAGTTATGTTTTCCCCTCAACTCTTTTAGAGAATGGCTATTTTCCCTGCTCTTCTAGATCCACAGTCTCCTCTGATACACATGCTTCTTTAAGTGCGTAAAATGAAGCACAGTATTCCACTGAGGTCTCATACTTGCTTCAAATAAATTGGAGTTTTTCATTAACATTTCCTAAAACACTGAATGAAAAAAGACAAAGCAAATTAAAAGTGCTATCTTCTTTAATTTTGCTATGAATATGACAAAAAATTCACAAAGAAAGGTATTGAGCTGCATTGCCCACTTTGCGCAATGGAACACCACACAGTTTAGCTCTAAGTAGAGTGTTGTCAAACTAACTGAGAAGTAACCATCATTGATCACCATTTTATCAAGATGAGATCTCTTACCTGGGCCTTTCAATTTGATGTAGGCTGTAAACTGTTGAGAACCATATATGAAGTGACAGAAAAATTTATGAGCATAATCCTTTACTTTCACTTCTGAAATGTTAAATTTTGTTCCAGATACAACAAGTCCATGAGGCATCCTCTCTCTGTCATTAAAAAAGGGTAAAAAGGAAATATTTGTAGAGAAACTGAAATATCAGTGCTTAATATGGGATAGATTCATCTACCAACAAATGCAATAATGTTAATTTTTTTACCTCTATAAACCTGAGGAGGCAGTGAAGCACAGTAAATACCACCCCTGTAAAAAACAGCTTCATGACCAGATGTGACTTGGTATTTTCCATACGCATTGGGTTGTTGGGGTTTTTTTGCTGAGTGGGACAGAGTGCACCATTAGCAGTTTTGCAGGTGATACAAAACTCAAAGGGATGGCTAATACACCAGAGGGTCATGCTGCCGTGTAGAGGAACCCTGACAGGCTCCAGAAATGGGCTGACAAGAACCTCATGAAGTCCAAAGCAACATGCAAATCCTGCACCTGACGATGAATAATAGTCCCCAGGAATCCGGGATTGTAGGATGTAAGAAAGAAGAGTGCTGCCAGCAGGTTGAAGGAGATGATCTTTCCCCTTTACTCAGCACTGGTGAGATCACACCTGGAGTAGTGGGAGCAGTTCTGGGCTCCCCAGTACAAGAGATGTATGGATTTACTGGAGAAAGTCCAGTGCAGGGCTGTGAAAATGATTAAGGGAGTGGAGCATCTGCCATATGAGAGAGCAGCCTGGAGAAAACAAAGCTTGGGGGTGGGGTGTGGATCTTATCAATGTGTGTAAACACCTCACGGGAGGGACTGGAGAAGAGGAAGCCAGGCTCCTTTCAGTAGTGCCTACTGACAGGACAAGAGCAATGAGCCCAAATCGAAACACTTTCCCATCTGAAATTCCATCTGAACACTTTTTTAGTGTTAGGGTGGTCAAACACCAGAACAGGTTGCCCAGAGAAGTTGTGAAGTCTCCACCTGCGTAGATATTCAAAATCCAACTGCAACCTGCTCTATCTGACCCTGCTTGAGCAGGAGGGTTGGACTAGACAATCTCAGGAGGTCCCTTCCAACCGAAATGACTGGTCCCTTCCAACTGGTTATTCAAACCAGTAATAACTAGTAATAAAAATGTCATGAGAAAAATAATCCTCCAGGATTCTTTATACTGATGATGAAGCTGAAGCCTTTCTAAGCATATTAACAGGTTCCCCGCAGTCACAAGTGTCCACAGTCAATGGCACCAACCAACTTAGGGAATAACGATGAACTAAATTCACAAAAGCTGGGTGACCCTGGTGTTAAATGACAACAAACACGGTGATGCTGACTTTATGTCTGATATCTGTTACCACAAAAGGCTCGGAGATATAATATGCTGTCCTCCTAAATACCACCCTGCTCTAAGGTAGATTTACAAGTATAAAGCAGGAGGGGCCGCAGTAGGAAGGTACCTACAAACTGGCAACCTATCCTATATAGCAAAGTGACGTGACCTTATGTTCTCAAGGAGGAAAACTCACTTGGCAGAATATCCTGAAGAACCAGTTTCTATTACCTATATAATTGCCGGCAACTTCTGTCATGGGATGCCAACACAAACCTCATCATTTTACAACATGTTCAGATCTGTTCAAGTTAGTTTTAACTTTCCTCTCAGCAGAGAAAAGAGTTGTCTTCTAGTTTTAAGTCCTCAAGCCCATAATGCTGGCCATGCCTACAGTGTACTTTGCTACTAGCAAACGCTCTACAAATTTAATTGCTGAGAAATTGCTACTATTTTTTGAAATAAAATATTATTATTGCAATTAGATTAATTTCTCTGATACTGGATAACTGACTTTGAGCTATTAATCCTAATTAGAACTTGCACAGGATGTGTTTTGCACATCTCCATTTCTGGCATAGGAAAATTATCAGGCAAGGTAGTTATCAGAAATGGAGATCACTTCCTAGCAAGCCAAAATCTTAACAGAGAATTGCTCTAAGTTAAATATACTACATGCTTTTAATAGCATTTTTTAATGCGTTTAATAGCAGCACCAAGTTAGTTTCAGAAAAAGCTGCAGTTATAATAATTTTAAACACAGCTACATAGAGCTGCATGTGTGTCTTAACTGGTGAAGCTGAGAAACGTCATGCCCTAGAGAATAATGTACTTAGTTGTGCCTTAGAGACCGTAAACTGGGGCCCTAATATTTATCTGCAAACAATCAAGTATACAGATCTATAATGAAAGTAATAATTTCCCATAAAGGAACCTGGGGACAAAGTAAAACTAAGATT
Source organism: Tetrax tetrax (assembly GCA_009806455.1). Classification (NCBI taxonomy): domain Eukaryota; kingdom Metazoa; phylum Chordata; class Aves; order Otidiformes; family Otididae; genus Tetrax; species Tetrax tetrax. Next base: position 3,493 of record WHYT01016884.1, on the reverse strand, counting down.
CCTTCTGGAGGCCAGATACAGCTGAATGAAAAATATCATTTTAAGAGCAGTCTGCAACCTAACTCTCTAGCCATATTTTGCATTGATGATGGCACTTCATAGAGACGTCAATGCTTCTGCATGAGTGCGAACTGATCAGCTGAGATTTTTTTTTCCTTTTTTCTTTGCAGTACCTTTTAAGGGTTGTAATGAACAGCAGTGATTGAGACAATGAGAAAGCAAACAGTACATCCACACACAGACCAACCACTGAGCAACAAAGGTCCCACTCTCCTGAAAAAAATTGCTGGTTTTATCAGCCTAATTTGTGTTTAATTTTCCTCAACGTAAAAAAAAAAACCTAAATGTCTTGCAACAAGAGTTTCTGCCTTGTGTTCTTGAGGATTAGCAGCTCTGTCTGTACTTAGAAAAGGACCAACTTCACAAATAAAAATAAGTGGGATGATTTTTTTGTCTTGGAACAATCTATCCTTCACATATTAATGACAGAGGGCAGGCTCTCATCTGTTAGCAAAGAGGATTGCAAAAGAACAAATGCATAAATAAGTCTTACAGAATTATATGTTTGACAACAGCATTTTAAAAACCTACATATGATTGCTTCATTACATTTGTACCAGATACATCAGATTCATAATAATATGTTTCTTTTTTTAAACCAAGCAATAAGAATATAATGTACTTGATGCAGACTTCTAATCAGTCTTTCAACAACTACTGACATTTGACTAGTAGTCAACTTTAGTGAATTCACTGTAAATTACTGCAGATTACTTCACCTAAAAATGCACTTACAATTCAATGTATAAGGATACTTACTCATAAAACTGTTCCCTGTAGGTGTTATCAAAGCTATCAACATCCTCGTCATTAACTTGCCAGAATGGAATCAAGCCATCTATGCCACTTGATACATTACATTCCATAACTACATGAGAGCCTACAAAAAAAAACATTTAAATATGGCAATTGAAAGTCTTGTAACAAAAGCAGGATCAAGTGATTACGGAACAGCTGGGAAAGGGAGGGATATGGAAAAACTCACTTACCTTATGAAATGCAGAGTCCTTAAAACTCATCCATTTGTAATCCGCACTTGGGTGTCTCCAATCTGGATATAAAATCCATCCTAAATGTAGGTGTCTCAAAGGTCATGTCTACATGTGAGCTAGATGTCTACGCTACTAACAGAGTTCAGCTCTGCTGGAGTTTGCTCACACTAACGTAGGTACCTGGACCTTATCAACTGAATGACTCTCCAGACTCCACTGACTCCACTGAAAGAAGTCAGGGCTCAAATCAGTTGCATGTACACAGTATGGTGGCACCTGAGATGCTCTCAAGCATCCATGGCATTCATATGGAGCCAGCAGATAGGACTCTAGATCTTCAAAAAACCTACACTGCTAGAGTAGCCAGATCATGCAAAATAGCACTAGACACATACGTGTAGGCAACTGAATTGAGCCCCTGTTGAGAACAGTATGAATTAATGTCCCTAGCTCATGTACAGATACCCATGTATGGACACCTACACCCTGGAGCTGAATCCCATTCTTAGTGACCATGCACATCTTTACTCCAGATCCGTCCTTTGGCCAACACGGTCCACTGGGGTGGTTTCTGAATACCCTCACCTGTCACTCTGCTCCTTTGCCACTAACAGTCCAGATCCTACAGAATGCTTCGGTATTAAGAAAGCAAGCCACACTGCAGCATCTATTTATTGTCAATGTATCTCAGAAGGCTCCATTTACAGAAAAGTAAGCAGCTTTCCTGGAGTCCTCTCCTCCTGTATTTTACCCATGCAAGTTATAGTTGCATATATAGAAGGTGGGCTCTCAGTTCACCTATGTAGAGAGCTCAGTGTTTTGTTTTATAGAACCACATCAGATTGAGATGCTTCCACTAAGGGACAGTCACTATCAAAAGTATGGAATAAATCTTTAGCTCACATGCAAAGCAGTTACTTGAACATGACTTCACACAGAAATCACAGAGGCACCCCAACCAATCTCTTCCCTCATCTCCTTCCACCACAATAATGTTTTTTTTCTAAAGATGTAGTTTAGTGCATTGCACAGCTCTTCAAAAGGAAGAAAATCCCTTAAGTATTGCGTACCCTCGATTTCTACACTTTTATGAATGTACTGTTAGATTTCTGCACAACCTTCTCCTGCCATTTCTCATTCAAACATACAGGTGTTACCAGGTTCATGCAAATTTTTCCAGGTTCTGCCCCACAGGCAGGCATTTAACAGGAGCAAAGATCTTTTTTCCCCAGCTTCCCATTAAAGGTACCAGACAGAAAATATTACTTTTGAATGGCAGTGCCTTTAAAAAAAAAGAAAAACCAAAAAACTTCACAAACTTCCTTTAAAGTGACTCCCTATAGTAGGGAATCATTTGTATTTGTTCAGTTTATGTGAAGAGAAATAAACTCACTTTGTGGGTGAAGGCTTTGTGTCTCCTTTTAGTTTCGCGTGTGACTGCTTTCCTAACGTCTGTAAGGCAACCAAAGCTGGGTTGGTTCATCTTACCCGGTCTAAGGCATCCAAAAATACATCAGCAACTTTTAATTAATGCAGTGTCTAAGCCATGACAAACATGGACCAAAGCTATTCTAAAATAAGGAGTCTGTACAAGTTGTCGCGTAGCACATCTTAATAGAGGCTGACAGTCACAGGCAGCCCCTGGACTAATAACTGCTATGTTCTCCATTTTCTCAGCAAGTACTATCAAGGATTAAGAAAATCCTAAAGGATGTTTTCAGTAAATTAAATAGCCTCTTAAGGGGCTATGCAGATCAGACTCCATCTGAGTAGAGGTTGCATTGGTAAGAATTTTTCTGAATTAACTGGGAAGTCGTAACTAATTACCAGTCAGAAGTGGGGACAAGATTTACATGATATTTTAATGGGTGGGAGATGCAGTACAGGGAAGCCCCACCATAATATTACTTTATTTCTTCCACAGTTATAATTACAAAGGAAAAGGAAAGTTTTCACATATAAAGATTAGGGTTGTCTGAGGTAAAATATGACTGTGACAAGTCTCCCTATTTCAATCTATGATCTGGTGAACAAATTTCCTTATTAGTGGAAGAGCACAAATACAGCTTTTCAGGCATGTCATTGTAATGAAGCCAGAGAAGATGCAATTACCTGAAAAGAAGAGGCTGCTGAGCCATTTCTGAATATTTTCAACAGAATTAAATAACCATCTGAAAACTGTAGGACTGTAAGTCTACAAAATAATACTGTTTGTATCAGATCCTGAATATTCCACTGTTTAAAACAAAGCCTTCTGGACTGTGGAGCAACATAATTTCTATTAAAGCTCATTCATCACTCTGGTCAAAATCTACTGATCCTCAGCAGAACCTGGTAACTTCAGAATGAGATATCTTTCACAAGTTGTTGAGGTCGGGGAAAAAAAAAAAAAAAAAAAAAAAAAAAAAAAAAAAAAAAAAAAAAAAAAAAAAAAAAAAAAA
>WHYT01016883.1:124463-181525 GCA_009806455.1 Tetrax tetrax | reverse complement strand
ATATTCTGGGTGCAATAAAAACTCTATCTTGAGTAATAAATAACATATATTTTACTAACTTTTTTTCCTGATAGACAGCTGCCTAGTCACTTTCTGTATTCCCCTCTTTTAAACTTGTATCTCACTGAATAAATGTTTAATCATCCCATGCATAATACCTGAAGAGGAGCTTATGCTCCCTGTGCTTCGTAGCCTGAAATACTCAAGGATTTGGAAATACTAAATTTGCATGTTGGTGTTAAACTTCACAAAATGAAGAAGGGAGTAGGAAGATGTGCAGCAATTCAAGTAAAAAAGCTTCCTACGTTATTCCCGCTTTCCTAGAACTAAAGTCTAACTTCTGTTAAAAATCCTCACATTCTCCCTAAAGTTGTAAACAAACTTTTTTTTTTTTTTTTTAATTCAGGGAAAACCTTGCAGAATACTTTAATCCTACTCCAAAGTTGGATTAAAATGTATGCAAACAAACTACTTTGCTCTCAGGAAACTATCCCATGGCTTAACTACGCCACAGTCCTACAAGAATCTTACAGTAATGAGGGTTGTAATAACAGAGAAAGATGGATTTTGGGGCAAGACTACAAAACTGAGATGAAAAGAAACAGATAAAACCGTAATTTAGCATAGTTTATAGAATTTTTTACATTAATTAGGATTTGATAAATCCTAATGTCAAAGAGATATTTTAATGACTGCTATTTGGAGTTGAGTGAATCCCAAACCAAAATCACAAATTCCTGGAGAAGTCACAAAAATCCCTGAAAAAAAAAAAAAGGCATATATTGCTGAGGGGGAGGGGAGCAGCAGAGTTTATCTAGATTTGGGGGGGAAAAAAATCTGCAAGTTTGTTAGCTGCTAGGAAGAGGATTGCTATTTATGTGAATATTATTAATCCTCAATAAAGTATTTCTCTGTTCATCTAGTTTTTATGAAAAAATAAGTATCGGGAGCCTTGGAAAATCAAGGACCCAGAAGATACACTACCCTGACATCTGACATATCTATTTTGAGTGATGTGCTGAACTCTGAGGACAGAGGCCTTTTTCTTCACAAAAGGAGGTAAAACTGGAGCACAGCCAACAGAAATTAGACTCTTCTAACTTAAAATTATTATCTATTAAAAAAACCCAAACAAACAAAAAAAATAAAAACCATCCAGAGATGGAGGATGGAAGAGAACTTGCTCATTTGCTTTTGTCTGTACTCTTTTTCACGGGCTAATTCTGTCTCTGTTTTTTATCTGGCTGCTGAAACTGGGTCCCAAGAACATTCAGTGAGGAAGAACCGAGAGGAGGAGTGAATGTAAAGTAAGTATTATATTTAAGGGCTTTGCATCTTCAAACACTGGAAAGGGTTGCTATCTTGGTGAAGGGAAAGGTGGGTGTGGGAGCAGAACTGACACCCAAGATCTGGGGAGACCACCTCTATGCAGCACGAAGATGATGCCTTAGTGCCTATCGCAAATCGTGGCTTTCTGGGTTGTGCGTGAAGGCTCTTGTGTGAGACACTGCAAATATAAGTAAGGCCAATTTCTAGATACCCGAAGTTTAAAAAAGATTAATGATAAACAAATGAAGATGTCAGCTGCAGAGGAAAGTGTCGGTGTACTGACTGCCTAATAGCAGAAAAGGTTTTGGAAAGCAGTGGAAAAAAGTTTTAAGGAGAGTTAGTGCTGAGGGATTTGTAGATATCTCAGGATAAGCTTCTCCGGTGCTTAAGGAGAGATAGATAAGGTGCTTATTGTACTGTTTTAGAAGCTGACTGATAGTCATTAATCTCTACTAGGATTTCCCAGCAGTGTTTTCAGTTCAAACCAGTCAGAAACTATCATTGTGTTACATCAGAGGAGGCCTAAACTGAAACAAAACTTGCCTTAAATAGATCACCAAAAAAGCTCCTTCTGCTTGCTGCCAGGAGAATGCAGATTCAGACCAGTAATCCAGGAGTAAATTTCTCAAATTAGGGGAAATCAGGCTTTAACAGGAAGATAATTGGGAAGGGAAGGGAATGAGGCAGACCTGAGGTGCTGAGGTGCCATTTAAGTGAAGGTGATGCAGGTGTTCAGTCAGCAAAGGTGACTTGGGCTTTAATGCAAAGGTGTAGGAGTTTTTGTGGGTTGAAAGTGTAATGTGCTTTAGATGGTATTCACGGGGTGTGCGAAATGAATCAATATTATGTTAAGATGGTGTAAGCCTCTTACCAAATGTGTGTAAGAGGAACGTAATACCAGTTTCCCTGCTGAATCCCCTGTTGCAGGCATCCCCTGTTCACTGTTGGTGTGCAATTTACTTTTTTGCATGTTCCCTTTCCCTTGGTGTGTAATTCCTGGGTTGAGCACTCCCTAGATGCTAAATTTGTCCATTAACAACATATTATTAGCTTTTCCCAGGGCATAAATCACAGTGCAGCTTGATCTACCAAATCATAAGGTATTTCCCCTCCACGTGCTTTGTGTTTGCTGTGGCTCTGTAGCTGCAGAACAAAACTAAAACTTCCGCTTGCCTTTAATCATAGCATCTTGTACTTTTGCACAGGCATCTGTTGGGGTTTTTTTACCTTCTGGTGTTCCTGTGTGAAGTAAGTATTAATACTGCTGATTTTTACAGGTGGAGACAGAGGCTGACTAAGCTATCAGGCAAAAAGCTAATAGTAGCTTTTTCAACATTATCCTGAACTTTTACCACCAAAACTCTTGTATATAGAATGTAAACTTCTAAAAGATGTAATCAAATTACTCAGTAGAGTCCTGTAATTCTATAGAATTAAGGCTAAGTATGTTCTTATGTTTCCTCATGTTTTCATTCCGTAGTCCAAGTAAACACTGCACCTTGTTTGGAATCCAACTGAAATCAATGTTATCAACCCATGACAGAAAGTGTGCAGGATCAGGGTCTATCGAAGAGCCAAATCTCTCACTTCCAACTGCCTAAAAGGCTTTTCGGGTGTCCAGGTCAGGGATGTTTGCATGGTCTCCTGGGCCCTGCTGTAACCCTTTGGACCCCTCAGCGACTGTGAGATGTAGATGATTCTGGTTGCTAATATCACAAATACTGACAGTAGGAACAAAACATGTAAATGGGAGTTAACTCTTCGTAACTATTTGTAGCAGGTTGGATCCTGGTGAGGTTTTTTGAGCAGCCTAAGAATTTTTAAAGGGTGTTTACGGGGAAGCCTCCATACTGTGGAAGAGCAGATCCAGTGACCACTTCCCTTCCACAGCACTCCATAACCTGGACCCTGGGAAAGCATTACTGCAGCAATTGCTACTTGATCTTGTAAAACAGGTGAAGTAGAATAGGAAAAACAAAACCAAAATGGAATAAGCACAGGTGGGGAGTGTAGCTGATGTGAACAGTTTAGTCAGCAGAGGAGCTCTTCTGCCATGTTAATCCTGTCACAAAGCCATACTTGTGCTGTGAAAGAAGTCCCTGTAAGCAAAATAGTATTTAGTGCTGCTAGAGAGCAGTTTTGCTTCGGCACTTGCAACCTCATGAATAACGAATAAAACTGCAGTTCTTGTGAGGTAAGATCACCCGCTATTTTTGATAAGAAAAGCAGGAGAAGGCGTTAATCCGCCAGAACTCTGAGGTGACCGGGGGCAGCCCCCATTCTCTCCAGCCGGACAAAGATGGCGGAGCGCAGAAAAGACAGAGGGGCCGGCCGCGCGCCCTTCCCGCCCACGGCCCCGCCGCGAGATAGCGCGCGCGCGCGCGCCGGCGGGCTGGGAGGCGGAGCCAAGGCCAGCCGAAGTCCTCCGAGGGGCCGTGCGCAAAAGGGCGCGCGGTAGGCGCTCTAGCCTGCCGTTGGCCGCCATGTCGGTCTCCGTGGTGGCGGGGGAGGAGCGCCCCCGCCCAGCGCTCTGAAGCGGTTGCGAGGAGGAAATGGCGGCTCGGCTGGGCTGAGAGCCTCGGCGGCGGCTGCGAGATTTCCCCCCCCCCCTCCACCCTCTCTCCGCGGTGAGTGAGGGAGACAGCCGGAGAAGCACCGGGACGGGAGAAGAAAGGGAGCAGGGCCGCCGCTGCGGCGGAGGGGGGTCGCGGAAAAGGGGCGACCGCCTCCTCGGGCCTGGACGCCTTTGGGCTCGACTAGAAAATGGAGGCGGGCGGGTGGTGCGGGTCAGGGCGGCCGGAGGGACCCCGGGGAAGGGCGCGGGGGAAGCGGCGGGGCCTGTTTTCAGGGGGACCGTCGGTGCGGCTGCAGGGCGCGGGCACGCCGGAGGCCTGGCCCGGTTCCAGAGGAGGTCGGCGACTCAATGCGGGGGCCCCGGAGGAAGCTAAAAGCCGCCGCCCCGTAAGCTCATAACGTGGTTGGGCCGGAGCGGAGAGGACGCCCTCCCCGGGCGGAGCGGGCTAGAAGGCGGGCTCCTCCATGTTGGGGGGGAAAGGAGAGGACGGTTGTGCTCTGAGGCGATCGACGTCATGATCAAGCTGACGCCGACAAGCTTCCTCGTGACGTCACGACCGACTTTAACCGCCTTGCTCGTGCTGTTTCACCATTTCCTTGATACTGGACGAGGGGTTCTGCGGCCCTCATGGGTGCGGGGGTAGCGCCCGGTGCCCTTCGCCGCTGGGCGCTCCAGAAACCCGGCCGAAAACTCATTCCGGGGATTTGGGGGTGGGGGGGTGGTCTTCGGAGGGTGGGGTTAAAACTTACCTGCCTCGAGATGACTCTTATTTTCTCTGGGTGATGGAGGTGATCTCCTTATTGGTGAGTTACACAACCGAAGTTGTACTTTATCATATTCTGGTGATTTTCTTGTAGGGGAAAACAGGAGGAGTTGGATTTTTAGACACTAGTAATTGTTGTCTGGCTTTAAATATTCAGTAAATTCCCTGTCCATAATCGTTCCCCACCCCTTGCACTAATGTACTTAAATACTGTCTCTTGGAGGTGATGGTAGTTTGGAGCTGCTTATTTGGCTTGCACAAAGCTATTTTGTGGTGACCAATTTTTTTTTTCATAGCATTAAGGAGTTTTTAGTTTATACCTCCAAGTGATAGCTATATTTTGGTAATGTGTTAAGAAATTCTTGCCCAGTAATTTTTGACTGGGAAAGAACGTTGCAATCTTTTTAATGCGTTACAAAATGTATATATGTTACACTCTCCTGACTGTATGTTCAGTACTTCAGAACAGTGTAACATGCTGGCTCTCTTGCATGGGCTTCCATGTTTTCCTTCTAGGAACTTCAGGGAGACAAAAAATACTGATGACATTTATTTAACTCAAAAGGACATACAGCATTCATCATTTCCCTGGTGGTTTTTTTTTTCTGGATAATATGTTTGAGATTTTTTTTTTCAGAAATAGCTCTTTTGAATACTTAATCATCATTAATTTTTTAATTAAATTCTTTGGCAGCTGGTATTCAACTGTATTTTGCTTTATTTTATGAGAACTTTTTCACTGTTTGCTTTTTTATCTATTTTACACAGTTTTCTTGTAAGTGGTAATTTGAATTGGTTTAGCTTCAAATATCTTGCTGCTTCTACAAACAAAATTTACTAACTTTTAAAGCAATTTAATTGCTGATCAATGAAAAATGATAATGTGTAGTTACTGTACAAGTGTAGCATATACTGTGTTAATTGTAGTAGACATTTTGGGTTCTGCTCCACTTTTATGTATGCCAGCTGCTTTTTATCATTCTTTAACATTTGGAACTTTCTATAGGAATAAATATAGAAGTAAGCCCAAAATAGCTGTTCAGTTAGGCCATACATTTTTTTTCCCTTAGTAGTTCCAGAAACATATTGCACATAAAGGTTTTTTAAGTGCACTTTGGTGGAAGAATAAAGGCTCATGTTAGCCTTCAGCCTACTTCGAGACTGCATGACTCCAGTGATTGCAAATCGAATGTCAGTTTCAAGATTAGCATTTTAATGTTTTTTTTTACAAAGTTTCTGTCTTGTTTTTTTTTAAGGGATATTTTCGTTAATTTCTGTTGGTATGCAAATGAAGTTTTTGCTGCAAATTTATGTACGCTGCAAAATACAGGTTTTTAAACTGTTCAAATATAAAATAATACATATAATTCACACAGTGCTTCAGAGGGTGCTTTTCATATAACTAAGAGACGTCTTTTGAGTTTAAACCCCTCACTCCAAAACTCTGAAAAGCAATCCTAATAGAACTGTGTGAGTCCAAAATAGTAAATAATAATTACTTTTCAGCGTCTAGCGGACTCATCAGAAAGCTGTGTTTGTTCTACTTAATGCTGCTTCATTACTAAGATTTTCTTGCAGTAGATTGTTATTTGTTTCTCATTTAAGATAGTAATTGTCTTTATAGTTGTAGCTTACAAGAATGGGATTTTAATTCTGTACAGGCTGAAACTTCATCTAGAACTATTAAGTGGAGAGAGAAAGGGCAGGGATTATAGGGGTTAGGCTGAGAGTTAATAAAATTTAACTGATAAAATGGAAGAAGAAGGGACTGTACTCAGAAATAGTAAGATTAGGTGGTTTTTAGTTGACAGAAGTGGTAGTGTCTGTCTGCACTAGTCTTATTCTCTGGTGCACATTTTCTGCCTAGTGTCTCTTGCTGTGCTACAAATATTAGGACAGTGATAGGAGACTTGAGGAGAAGATTTTAATACAAGTAAATTTTATCTGGTTTGCACAAGAAGGAGTTGCTTTTTTGTGTGCTGCCAAGCGTCTCCTCACTAGGAGAATCTATTCGTCACAGTTAACACTTTGAGGGTTGTACTACAGCTAAGTTTTTATCTAATGCAGCTTCTGAAATAAGGGAATGCTTCACAGTTGTTAATGGTGGTAGTATCAAGATGATTGATAGACTTTGAGGTTAAGAAAAATCTTAAATTTCCAGTCTGGGAGCTAAGACACAAAGATGAAATGTGCATTATGTGTGTTCTCACAGTAAACCCTAATCAAAATTGGGAACTGAGCCGTTTACTGCATTTTTTATAACATAATCAGTATGCTGTAATTACTGTCTCACTAAATTTTGAAGGAAAAATTATTTTCTGGTTTATTTAATTTAATGAAACCTTTTTGATGGAATAAGAATGAAAATTATAAGTTGTCTCAGACGTTATATTTTAGCCCACTTCTTATAAATGAAACAATGGAAAAATGTGTAAAAACGTAGGACATTTTTTCTTCAACAGCTGTGCTGATAGAGTCAGAAACTATAATCCTGCAGTTGTTTTGAGTCCATTTCTGTATACGCAGTTCTGCTGACAACAGTAACTAGACATGTCAGTGGATATAGATCGTTTAAGTAGAATCTAAACCTAACACTTTTTGCATAGAATACTTTGGGATGTGCGACTAGTCTATGTACTGTAATAATGCTGACTTCACAAAAAGCCCATACGGCTTTGCTAGTTTGTGTAGAACTGTTTGAGAAGAGGGAATTTTAAGTACAGTGTAAGTATTCAAGCTGAAATTTGACAGATGTAGAATTGTAATCCTGTATGTTTAAAAATAAACAAGCTATGGGATGTTGAAGAGTTAAACTGTAAGGTTCTCAGACTTAGCCCGAATAACTGGTGCTGTTCAGTTAACAGCCATGATAAAGAACTAATTTCTTTGGTACTTCAGCAGAGGAATGTGAGATTGTGTGAATCACCATTCCAAAGCATGGGTTTTTTTCCCTGTGCAGTTGCTGAAAATGTATTTTCAGTGCTGCTGAAGAGGTCGAGTCCGGTAGCAGAAATTGAATGTTATGCAAATAAGTAGTATGTACGTGTAAAATCTTTTCATTCAAAGTGATGTAATAAGAATGATAAGAATATTGTATATTGCGTAATACACAATAACAATCAAAGTTTGTAGTTTATATTTTTGTTGCCTAAACTTAGGACTGTAGCTGATGAAATTGACTTGTACTGGGACCTTTAGAAGATTCCTTGTACAGAGGTGGTTATGTGTGGTTTTTTTAATCTAAACTTTTGACCACAGAAAGCTGCTTTTTTTTCTTGGTCTGTACTAAAGCGAAAAAGAAAAAAAGCAAAGCTTTCTATACTGCTTGTGACTCTGCTCACGAATTTTCTTCACAAGCAAAATCTCTGTGCTGTCTCATTTTTGCTCATGCTATTCAGAACAGAAGTAAACCTGACCAAAAAGTTGAATTTTATTTGTTGTCTTTGGGTAAATTTTCATTGTTAGGGCAGATATGGGATTAGCTTACTCAGAAGGATGCGAATAAGGACTTCAGAAGGTATTACAGGAGTAGTAAAAAGCCGACTGTCAGCCTGATAGTAAGCCAGTAGAGCGTATCTGCCTAGTCTTTTAAGCACCCATGAAGCTCTGCGCTAGAAAAATACCATAATGTTTCGTGAAATGCAGAAAACACAAAATGAACATGAATTTCTGTTTATCAAACGCAATTACTGGCCTACAGATTGGAGCATGTGCATGGTGTAAGTGCCTCCTGTAAAGATTTACTGAAGTTCTGTCAGTACAGATGTCAGATACAGTTCTTTCCCCAGCTACTAACAGACAGTGCTGTCCTGGTAAAAGTATCTTAGAATCTTAGTGAACTTTCAAAGTCTTGCTTTCTTTTGAGATAAACTGTTGCCCTACTTAGAAGGGCCTGTACTGGTGTGTCGATAGAGCTTTCTTATTTGTTACGTGTGCTGCCACACTGATAAAACTCCACACCTGCTACCCCACCCTGCAAACAGAACGACTCGTAGAGGTAAAAGTACAGTTTTGCAGGTGTAATTACAGCAACATGGGATGCTTATGCCAGCACAGCTCTTTTGATTAGGGATTGTACCCCTTAAAGTTCCTGATTTATGCAATTGTGACAGTGAACATCTGTAGTGTAGATATGATCAGAGTCCTGTCTGTTATTAAATAAAATTCTCATGTTTGCCAGATCTCTGGTGGGCCTGCTGCTGAAGTGCCTCAGCTATTTCTATGAGAAATTGCTATTTAGCTGAATTTGGCTCTGGGAACTTCACTCTGGTTCAAAGAAGCACTTTTTGCTACTTATCCAGAATAAAATACACTTGTAATACTTGGTGCTGTTCTCATTCTGCTGCACTGCTTACTGAGTGGTCCATTCCTTTATCTTTTGCTGATTGTTCTGATCCTGTATGATGCAATCTGAAATAAGATTTATTTTTTTTTAATATTTTACTTGGGGAGATGATTTTCTAGTCTGAAAGACATGAAAATAAACTTCAGTGTGTGTGTATATTTTGTTTTGCATAAACCAGGGAGCTACTTTATGCATTTTTGCGTGGAGTAGTTACGTCGTGCTGTGGGGTTGCTCATTATCTTTTCTGTCTGACTGCTGCTGTGCACTAGTGTCTGCTGTGTGTGCGTGGTAACGTGGTTCTGTGCGCACACACTGAATTCAACACTTCCAGGAGGTCCCACGTTCACTGCAAATGCGCAGGATTGCTGTCCTGTGTGCATGCAGTTCTCCATCATGTGAGGCAGTGGCCTTCTTAGGAGGCTTATGTAAGGTAAGTGAGTAGCCTGACACAAATCGTGGAAGGGATGATGGTGTATATATTTATTTCAGACATCCAGTAGAGGGAATTTACAATAATGGATGACTAAAGACATTTAGACATTTCAATTTGGAAAGGTTCATTTCTTTATTATTACAAGCGCGAAGATCAATGTGTTTATTGTTTTTAAGGGAAACATTTCTTATCAGAATGAATAAATTTGCTTATTTGTAAAAATAAGCCTTCAAGTTGATTTGCTATAAAGTTTATTGTCAGTTTAGAATATTTCTTCATTATCTTTCTCAAGTGGAAAAAAAGTGATATTGTGAAATTTATAGATGTATTGAATCTCATTTTTCACTTGTTTCTGCATCTGTGGAAACAAAGCCTGTAGTTAATGTTTGTTTTAAATCTCATTAGTTGATTGGCATCAGCACTGCATATTGGTAGTACTTTGTATGATGTAAATGTGCATTTCATGGGCTCTCCTATAGCAATACAGGACAAGTGTTCTGCAGCATACCCTGAACATTTGAAATCATTTTTCAACACCAAACAGAAAACGCTACATTTGGAGTCAGAAAGTCTGCACACCACAAGGCTTCATTGAAAAGGTCTATCTGGGTTCCCAGGGTGTCTGACAGTATAAAGGTCATAGTGACAGACATTACTGAATTATTCGTGGTACCACATCATGACACCACAAAGTCTTAGCAGTACCTACAAAGATCTTCAGAGGGTGCAGATTGTACCCAACACTGAAAAAGAAGGCTTTACAAATACTAGAACCTGTCTCTGTAAAGGGCGATGGGGAAGTGAGGGAAGAAGCAGCAGGTCCAAGTGGAAGGGTGTGACGTGAAACTGTATGGTAATGTCAGTGGTGCCATCCCTGAGGAATAGGGATTGTCAGGGATCTGACAAGCTGCTGTATGTCAGGTTGTGTCATGTGCATTTGGGCTTGAAATACGGCTCTGATACTAAAAGCTACCTTAAAACGAGATGTTGGTGATACTTTGTCCTAATTTGGCTGTATAGAACTGTTCATATATGCCTAGAATTATTACTGCTTCATACAGTATTTAAGAAGAGTACATGTTTCTTAAATTAGCATGGGATATTCCTGAGGAACGTGCCTGTGTAACTGAACTACGTGTTACTGAATCTACATCATATACATTTAAAATCTTGTTAATGTGTTAATTTTTAAAATGAGAATAATATATTGACTCTAGAATAAGAAGGAATTAACTGCCACTTTTAAGTTGCTCGTATTGTGGGTATATGAGGTGGTAGGTTTGTTTATAATCTTGGAATTAATTTAGTGTGTTTAATGATAGCCAGTAAAGCATTTACAGATAAGTATTACAGTTCTGTGGCATTATTTCTCTTTCTCTTCTAGATCTAACTCTAAGCATTGAAATACTTTAATTTTATGCAAATTTTATTTTTAACATGATCTTTCAAATGTAAACTTCTGGCATAAAATCTTCATATTTACCAGGGGTGGCTGGACTTTTGACCTTGAACTGCAGCTTGTCTATAGCAGTCAAGTAATGAGATGGTAAATTATTTGAGAGGCAGAGGAGTTGAGGATCACAACAAATTGCTTATGACTCCCCATATCCAGGCTTGAGCCTTACAACTGCTGCCTCTCTAAATCTTCAAATCATTGTTTCTGTCTTGTCATAACATTCCAATTTCACAGCTTCTTGAAAGTGTTTTCCTTCTTTCAGAAGGAAGATACTTAAATCAGTAAGCAGTGGGTATGTTTTATATGAAAATGAAAGACCATATACTAGTTGTACATGGTCATCTGATTTTTCTGTTGCTTCTTACGTAAGTAGTCTGCTCTTGCAGCTTTCATTGATGAGCAGATGGAGGGAACTGCACTGCAGCCCTGTGCGTACATGGCTTTCCCCAGTGCTAGAACCTGTTTTCTGCATTCTTAGGGGTCAGTGGATTGTACCTTTTGTCCGTGGTCTGAATGGAACTGCTGATTTATGTACAGAGTAGGTTTTGCCGTACTGACTTCCTTTGGGCTGCTTTTGCAATGCTTGTTGATGCAAGTGATTAATTTTGCTGCTGCTTAGTAGAACGAATGCAGGTTTCCCAGATGTCATCTTTGACAAATAGGGATGCAAAGTAATTTTCAATGGGATCAGTCTTGTGAGTGGGAGCGGTGTTAACTAAGCCATACCAACACTTATTTTCTTTGCATCAGAAATTATGCCCTTATATGAGTTCTCAGATGAGTTCTCAGGCCAGTGCCTCCTTTACAGGGAACAAAATGAGCAGTGTCAGTTGTAATTGGAATCCTTGTTACCATTCTGGAAAGGATGCCTTCTGTCCCAGTCATAACATCCTGCAGTTTCTTTGATATTTAAGAAACCTATCCATGATATTTTGGTTCTAGCCAAATACCTTGCACGGAGGTAGCCTTCTAATTCTGAAGAAACTCACACAAAAAAAAAAAAAATACAACTAAAGTCCAGGTACAAATCATTGTAATTGAAGCTAATATCTTATATCCTGGCACAGACTGGATTTTTGTCAGGATGTGGAGATGAAACTGGTCACTGATTAATTACACCCACTTTTAAAAGCTAGAAGGTGTAAGACTTAAGTTTTCAATTTCTTTGCAGATGCAAAGCGTGTTCAATCTTCTCACTAACCATAGATTTCAGAAAGTTACTGAACCTTATGTTCCTTATGTTGGCCCCTCTAGTTATTTGAGATTTCTGTCCTGTCCTTGGACTCTGACCATTGAATTTCCATGATGTATCTAAAACATTTACAGGAGCTTCAATACGAAGATTTTATTTTTTAAAAAAGTGCCTGTGTTCCTCAGTCACAGTAGAAGTAAATGTTTAGGTAACAGGTTGCACTGAAACGACTCATGCATATATTAAGGTCTACAACAAGTCTTAAATGTGAGGTGAACTTTCCTTTAGATGCTTGTTTAGGGATGAGTATGTGTGAGATCTTTCAAAATTAAAGACATCCTTCTGTAGAGGTCTTAGGGTGAGCAGGGAATAAGAACTAATAGGTGCCAGTTATTTATCATTTCAACTAAAGTATGCATGCAAGGTGTTTGTATAACCTCTAAATATTGAGATACTGAAATTTGTGCAGATTACAGCAAATTCTGAGAACTGAAGAGTGCTGACATCCAAGAACGTGGAATAAGGTGCAACGTATTTTATCATCAAGCTGTTGACAATGTGGGTTAACATTAATGAGAGGATAAAGGTCACTAGCATTTCGTAGAGATTCCTCAAAAACCCAAATAAAATAGCTAGTAAGCTGAAACTGAAGAATTTACCTTGAATTTTGACAGTTTTCTTGTACTCAAATCCTCAAATAACGGAGAAATTAAGTTATTTCTTTTGATTGTTCTTTAGTTCATGTTAAAGGTTTTATTACCAAGCTACCTTTCAAGATCACTGAGTGAAGTCTTCTAGGTTAACTGAAGCAGGGAATTCTTAATGCAGTTAAAGTGATAAATTCTAAAAAAGACAAAATCTTTATGCAGTCAGTCTAAAAATATGAAAACAAATAAATGGGGAAATGTTGGTTTTCTTTAAAAGCTTTGCTCTGTCATCAGATTAAGGTGTTATATTGAGGATCTTTAAGGGCTTAATGAAGTCAGCACCGGCAGATCCAGGTGTCTTCAAGCCACCTGTCCGGCAATTAACATCTCGCAGCTGTGTTACTGCCACAGACGATCTCCCTTCATTTTTGCCTGGCACTTACAAACTGTTCGGTTACGAAGATGCCAATAGATAGCAGTATGCTTTCTTGAGGTTCTGTCTGAGTATGAGAGTGATAATGTATTTACAGAAAAGTGGAGTGAGATTACAAGCTTTCTCTTTTTTTCTTTTTTTTTTTTTTTAATGAATTAATAAGGACATGTTGGAGAATGAATTTTTAGTATGTATTGTGTGTTTGTGAGCAAGTGGTATTGCAGTATCAGGATTTGGAGTTTGGGAATATCTTCTCTGTCTCTTGCTAGGTTTGCTGCTGATACTGCTCTGGAATTTCTTCAAGCCGTGCATACTGAAAAACACGCAGGTGTGCAGTAGTTAGAGAATCCATGGGGATGCTGAATGTGAGTGATGGCTCCTGTAGTCTTAGAGAGTGAGCAGCCCTGTGTTTTTGGGTTTGTCACTGCTTGAGAATAATTAACCAAATTGACATGAAAACCTTGTGACAGCTTTATGATCTTTCTAGGATAGGATACTTGTGTCCTTCAGTTGTTTCTGGTATTTAGGTCCAGGATGAATTCAAGTGCCTAACTTGTTTTGGGGAAACTGGGACATTTTACCTGCAAGCCAATAGGGGAGGAAAAACCTGAAGAAATGTTTTCTTGGCTGAATATTCTTTCTCAGGAGATTGTGCATCAGCTTTATACTCCACTTTTAGTGACTGTTCTGTTTCACAGTTTGCAAGTTTAACACAGTGCCTTGATTGAGGGGGCAGTTAATGAAGTGCTGCTGGCTGAGATCTGGTGAGCACTTGTTGCATGGGTGGTGGTATGCATGTGTTGAATGAGGCAGCAGCAAGGTGCTACACCAGCTTGGCCTGCTTAAGGGGATCTTGTTCTCCATCCATGTTCCTGCATGTCTTTACATTAGTTTTGATGCTTTTTTCTTTTCTTTCTTTCTTTTTTTTTTTTTTTTTTTTTTTAATCCCTTTGGATCACTCTTTGGTGGGTTAATTTTCTGCTCGATTCAGCAGCTGAGCATTTACTAAGGAGCTGGGTGACTATTTCTGTGGCAGGGGTATGTGGGTGGATGTGGCATACACCGTGTAACTGAGCACGGGAGAAGGGAGCAGGACAGTAGCAGTGTAGGGTTGTACTTTGTTCTTGGTAGTCCATAAACATGGACTTAAGCACCACGAATCCTTTGTTTAATGAGGCCCTGCTGTGTATGTTATAACCATTTAAGTCAACTTAAGGTTTGTGTCAGCAAAGCTTGCTACCTCTGTGAAGGAGGGAGAGAATTTTCCTTTAAGAAACTCCTGATTTGTGTTTCTAACTTGAATAGTCAATCTTAAAAGTTTACCTGTTTTCACAATGGAGACTGCTTATCACAGAAGTTCTTAACCTAAGAAAACCAGAGGACTTTTTGAATAAGCAACAGGATATATGTTTATTATTAACATTATTTTGCCTTTGTGTCCCATCATTTAGAGATTCTTGCCTCAATTTTTTCAAAGGTACATAGTATCCTTTCTAAAGGTATTTTTGTTCCAGATAGAACTTCCAGTTTCGGAAATGTGGTTAATGTACTGTATTAGGAAGAACAAGGGGCGTTCAGTTCCTTTAAAACAAGATAACCAGTTTGCTGTTTCAGCTTACATTTATTGTCAATATCACAACTGCAATTGAATAGTTAACTTGGGAACAAACCGAACAAAATAAACAAAAAAACCATGCTGAATTGGGAAGAAAAACAGGTATTTGAAGACTTCCAAAGTTACCTTATGTTGTAGTAAATATTTTTGCAAGCAGTCAGTAGAACATCTGCTTAGAAATGCCAACAGGGCTTGCTAGCTGTAAAAAGTGTAATTGTGCTTTTATATTTTTATAATCTTTGATTTTTTTCAACTTCTTTTAGGCATTTAAGTTTAACCTCTATTAAGATGCAGTTCTGTAAGAGGAGATTCATGTAAAATAAGTTTGAAACTTACTTTGTTTTTCATGTGAAATAATTTTGACGAAATGGGGGGAGGAAAAAATGGATATACTAAATAATAATAAGAGGAAACCAAGCATTTTGTAGCAAATGTAGAGGGTGTACAATTTTAGTGTTTTAAGTGTACTGAATTTTTACACCTCGAATTTGAAATTATTTTAAAATTGCAGTTCTGTTAAAGATTTTTTTTTTTTCCTGTAGGTAATAGAGGTAGTAATACAGATAATAATGAGATAACATCTAATAAGAAAAAAAAAACATTCTTATATAGAATCTCTTAGTTTTCAATTATTATTTGTGTTAAAAATGCTATTTTATGTTAAATCAGGGTTGTAGGCTGTGCACTGTGCAACCTTGCCACTGAGTAGAATATGGCTAGCATTGTAAAATGTATTGTTACATTCAACGAGCCAGAATGTCTCCTGAGAAGAGAGGATACCAATTCTGGTTTTGTTGATAGCAGCTCTGTGGCTCAAACGTAATTGTAAAGAGTGTGTTGCACAAAGGGCCTTGAACACACAGATACATAATTGTGCACTGTGAAGACAATCCTTTAGACAATTATTTTTGTGTGTTACTGGTTAAATTATTAAAATAGGTTGTACTTTTTGCGTGTTCTAGACGCATAGTTTGTTTTGATAGTTTAATATTAATAGTTGAACAAGAAGTGATTAGCTGACTTTCCCTCTTCCTTTAGGCATATCACTTAAAAATTGCGTGATGTGTGATCATTTGGAGATTCTGAACAGGGAGATTGAAAGGTTATTACAGAACAGCAGCATGGAAGAAGGCACTTTAAACTCAGACTGTCTTCAGCCATCAGTGACTGACTCCCTGGATGTAATCACTGATTCAGACAATGGAGCAAAATACAAATTAGAGCAGGTATTCAATGCCCTGAGATATAGCACTAGGATCTTTAGACCTAATTAGTTTTTTCTATTGACTTTTTTTTTTGTTTAAGTTTTTCTCCTCTTTTTGGAGTGGGAATAGTTGGCCAAGGGAAGGAATGTAAATAATGTACGTTATCCCCTATAGAGAAGGTACAGGAGAAGGAAATACTGATGTGAATCTAGCTATATATACTTATGTTTTTTTTCCTAATTCCACTTTGCCACAGTCATGCAAATTTTGAGATTTATTGTTCATGAAATAATAAAGTGATCCACTGATGAAAATCATTTTGGGGGAGGGCTTTCTCTTTTCCTCTCTCTTATTTTTGGGATGGTGACATGGCATTAGAGAACACTTAGAGATGATCATTGCTTAGGAAGTAAAAAGTACTTCTGAACAGCAAAGATGCTTTAAGAGTTGGGGGCTTGAGAGATTGGAAAAAAATGACGTATTCTTTAAAAAGAAAAAGTCAGGCCGTGTATTGGCATGTCTACGAAGGATTATGTAATCAGTCTTACATTTGTATGTCTCCCCACCTGGAGTGTTAACAATCAGTTTTTACTCCTTTGAAAGAATTATTAATGTTTTAGTTATTTCCTGCAGTTCCCCAACATTTTTAATTTGCAGAATGCTGACACGCAGAGTCTGTGTCCGGTATTGTTCTTTTGTCTTCAACAACTTATTTTATAGACCAGTTCGGAAGTGACATTGTCTGTCTTGTCCATCTGGTCCTCCTTTTCTTCCCAAATGATTTTCCAGTGTTCTAGTTCAGTAGACTACTTCAGGTTAAATGCAGACATTTCCTACTGATTTTCAAGCTCAGGAGAGCTGGGAAGCGGTGTTGATGTTTGATTGCCGTTCTGTATGTCAGTTGGGACCCCTGGACTTAACCAAGTTGTTCTTGTTCAGATGCTTGAAATGAATGCATTGTGGTTTTGAAATATTTTCCAAGGCTTAATCTTTGTGGAAATGTAGTGTTATTTATATAATGTGCTATCCTTGAAATAAAAGTTCTGAGACTTTCTATGTTGTAAACCCTATTAGTGAAAGGGACAGTGACAAGGAACGTTCCTTAGTTCTGAAGCTCAGCTGTAACCACTGAGTAGCCCCTTGGGTTTAAATCCGCAAAGCTGCAGATGTCTTCTGTTATGAAATTTAGTAGAAACTGGTGAATCTCCCCTGCCGAAACTTGGGCATGCTCATGAGTTTTAAAAGCATTTCTGCCTTTTTCATTGCACAATAAATGCATATTAAATTTCACTCTCAGAATGCTTTTAAATACTGTAAATGGAATTGACTTGTTGATTAGTTTCTTACTGTTCTTAGAAGTCTTCAGAAACTCTAAATGAATTGACGAAAGTACAATCGTATTTTGTCTTTATTTCAAAGGTGTCAGCTGTTGGTAAGCTGTGGAGGTGGTATTGCTTTACTTTGACTTTTCATTCCAGTTTCAGTGTCTTTCTGAAAGTAGAAAACTGTCAAAAAGGCAAAATAACAGAAGTTACTTTATAATTTAATAGAGGCGAAACAATTACGAATTTATGTATCCAATAGTAAGATAAGTTCATAAATGTATCAGTCCCTTATTTTGTCTCTCTCTCTTTCTCGTTTTCCCAGGAGCCAGCAGGAAAAGGAGGACTGGTAATATTTGGTCCTGTTGACCACTCAGAGACTCAGTTTGGCGCTTCTGAATCAGGAAATTCAGCATGTGCTGGAAGGATAATGCTGAATGACTCTGATCCTTTGCTGCCCTCCTCTGGTTCTCCTTTCCATTCAGCTCTGCAGGAAGAAAGCATTCAAGCTTCTAATGCTGTGTCAGGTAAAGCATATAGAGGACATTGAAGACACTTCTTATTTCTTTAAATTTTATCTGGAATTTAAATCTCAGAATTTGAATTGCCTCTACTTGTAGCTTTTAACATATCTTCATCTTCTGAGGTAAACAAAGATGTAAACTTTAAATGTTTTGACTTATTCCCTTCTGTTGCAGCATTTTTCTGATGTGAATATAATTTTAGTGTTGCTTTTTAGAAAATAATAAAAATATGTAGTTAGTGATTTTTTATTTTTTTAGAGAACTTAATGGAATTTCATGTTGGATTACAGTGGTTTCAGCTTTTTACCTGTGTAGTACAGATTTAAAATTCGCTTTTTATTCTGACTGTAATGTTAAAAGTAATCGATTACTATTTAAATTGATAAGCTGGAGTCTGCTACTTTAACAACTACACTTGTAGTATCTCACTGAAATGACTCTTAAGTTACAACTTAAGTGTTAATTTAACATATCTAGATTGCTGCGTATGTTTCCATAGCATTGACAATTGCATTTCTGTTTTAACACTGGTAAATGTAATAGTAGAAAGAAGGAGTTTTGCTATAGAGGGATCATGTTTGATATGGCAGGACAATAATGCAGTTGATGCAGTTAACAAAGTAAGGAGACATTTATCACCAGTGTACGCGGCAAGATTTTTTTTTTTGTGTGTCCAGAATGATCTTTAAGAAGATTTTTTTTTTTTTTTTTTTTTTTTTTTCTGGGCAGTTTCTTCTATCCAGTAAACCTTACTTTTACTGGTCAAAGAAAAGAAATATCAGAAATCTTAAGGCTGTTTAATAAAATTATCTGAGAATAGTGTTCAGACCTCTTAGTACGTTGTCTTTGAAGGAATTCAGTCAGCTTTTTATTGGTATTTAGTGACTATTAGTGGCTTGAAATTCAAGCTACGTATTTTGCATGCTTTTTACAAAAACATAGTGAGATTACATCAGAATATTTAATGATTAATTAGGCTATGAATATTTTTGAATTTGAGTTTTCAACCTTATGTTTCTCTTCAGTGTTTCAGGGTGACGACAGTGGTGAGCGTACTATGGAACAAGCTGTAAGTTCACAGCCAGTGCCATCAGAATCTGAGTCTAATACTGACAACATGGAAAACAGTTCCCCCGGTAAGATTTCTTCCTTTTAAACTGGGCAGAAAATACGGTTATTTGTCCAGTGTGTGTGTATATACATATATTTTTAAATAACCAAACAGTTTATAACAGGTGGATTATGTTGGTACAGCGTTCAGTGGTGTATTTCATTGCTACTGTTGTGGTATTACTTTCACAAGAAAGTATTTTACAGGTTTTCAGGGTCATAAAATCAGGTGGAGATATATATATCATCACAAAGAAAATAATCCTATGTTGAAAAAAAAAAACTTATAAGAAAACAGTCTTCCTTCACTACCAGTTTAGTAACTATTCCCTTGTTTTTAGCATCAGTTTTGGATGAGAAAGGGGAGCAAAGCAATGAGGAGGAACAAAAAACTATCAAGCCTACCAGTAAAGAGTTCAGGAAAACCTGGGGCTTTCGAAGGACTACAATTGCTAAGCGAGAAGGTGCAGGAGATGTTGATGTGGACTCTAGTGAACAACAGCCACAGCAGCAACAACAAAGCTTAAACCTCAGGCGTAGTGGACGGCAACCAAAGCGAACGGAAAGAGTGGAAGAATTTCTTACAACAGTAAGGCGGAGGGGAAGGAGGAGTGTTCCTTCTGCTCTGGAAGATTCAAGCGAACCAGCATCCTGTCCAGCTACGGATGCTGAAACCGCTTCGGAAGATAGTGTTGAGAGCACTCCAGATATAAAACCTGCAACTCGGAGGATTGTCACTAGGAGTAGTAAGGATCAGAAAGACTCTAAAGGCAGACACACAAAAGAGGAAGAAGAAGAAGAGGAAGAGGAGGAGGAGGAAGAGGAAGATGATACTTCTGATAGTGATAGTGATGGGTTAACACTAAAGGAACTGCAGAATCGACTAAGAAAGAAACGTGTTGAAAAGAAACCTGTGCAGCTGACATTGAAGGATATACAGAACCGTTTGAGGAAAAGAAATTCAGAACAAGATCCTACAGAAACAGGTGACGTCCAGTCTGAAAGACAAGTTGAGTCTGAGTTGCCTGTCAAACAAGAGCCTGAGACTGCAGACAGCATTGAGGTTTCAAGTCAGGTGGTTGTGTCTGAGGAAAACACTGAAGATCTTGAGGCTCAGGATGAGGTAAAGCCTGCCCTTGGTGCAAAAGAGATCACAGATGAAGAGCCCGAAGAACTGCCCAGAAGCAAACCTGAGTCTGAGATTTATGACCCCAATGCACTGTATTGTATTTGTCGTCAGCCTCATAACAACAGGTAGGCAAACGTTTCAACTTAAAATGCAGTGCAAGTAGTTGGAATTTTTCTGTGATGAAAAATTAAACCAAATGCTAAAGCTTACTTTTTGAGTATATGTAAATAAGTTGGTGGGTTTGTTTGAAGTTTGGGGGAGGACTTTATAACAAATATTTAAAAGAGGAAATAAACAATTGAATACAGAAATTAACAGTGAGGCAGAACAGTGTACTGGTACCTCAGTGGGGTACTTGAATCTGCTGCTTGAAATATCTGTTGAGCGTTAATTGTCTTACACAGTGTTTTACTGTACCTTGTTTTTTCTTCTCAGGTTTATGATTTGTTGTGATAGATGTGAGGAATGGTTTCATGGAGACTGCGTGGGTATTTCTGAGGCTCGAGGGCGATTGTTGGAAAGGAATGGTGAGGACTATATCTGTCCAAACTGCACCATTCTGCAGGGACAGGATGAGCCTGTTTCAGAAATAGACCAGCAGGAAGCTAAAGCAGGGCAAGTAAATATGGATGGTACAGAATGTACAAGCATAGGAACAATTGAACAGAAATCTGTTGAGGACCAAGGAATCAAAGGTAGAATTGAAAAAGCTGCAAATCCAAGTGGGAAGAAAAAACTAAAGATATTTCAACCTGTAAGTGTTTTTATTTTTTCTTATTTTTTTTGTATTTCACTGAGTACGTTGAGACAATTACTTACTTGTATGGCTGTAAATCTGACTTGTTTTTTAAAGCTAAATATGAAACTGAACAAGCTGATAAATATTGTTGTTTAGCAGAAGTTGATCTGTAGTTCTATCAGTGCACGAACTAAAACTAAGAAAGTGTTATTTTTGAATTGGGGTATTTAAAAGTTTCATGTAGGTCTAAGGAAATGCCACACTGCATGCTTTGTGCTCTTCTGCCCTTTCTAAATACTATTTTGGAAGTCAAATAATAAGAACTTCTTTTAATTAAAATATTAGAGTTCCAGACTGGTTTATACTAGCTTTGAAGTAATCTCGAATATTTTTGGACATTTTCAATGACAGTGAAACTTTTTACTTAACATTGACAAGTGTCTATTGGAGTTAATTTCAGCTGTACTTCCTCTATACTTCCAAGTAGTCTTTGAAGTTCTGATTTTTGTCCTGATGCTTCCTAAAGTTCATAGTATATAGAGAACTGTTTTATACTGCCTTTTGTAACACAAAAATGTGTATTTCGAATTACTGCAAATTCTGGAATAACAGCTACAGCTGTTCATATTTTTTTCTGGATGAATTTGTTCTTTGACACCTAATCTTTAAACTTTTAAATCATCCCTAGAATAATATTGTGAGTTTGAGTATAAGCATCTCTCTGGAAGAATCTTATACAAAACGTCTATGGAACACCGCCTCCACTTACAGTCAATTTAAATAGCAGAGCTATCCATATCAAGATAGTGAGCTTAACGTATAGATCAGAACAGTTTGAGCTTAATATAAAATATTTTAGAACAAATGTATAGAAACCAGTATTTTTTTCAAAAACATTTGTACTTTCTTGTACACAAAAATGTTTTTAAGAGTCCAGTTCTGTTGGTGGTGTTCTGCATTTCACTGACAGAGTTAGTATTAATTTTAAGTTCTGCTTCTGAGTATCACCAATTACTCTGTTATTTGCATGCTAACAAATGAACATGTTAGACATCTCTCCTTTAGTGAAAGAAAAGCATAATTATCATTAACTCATTGCCTCTTACGGAAGAACTGCTTATATTTTATGTATCCTTTTGGCATTTGGAAATGGAATGGAACTGCTGTATTTGCATTTGGCAGGTGGTACTATGTTTGGAGAGAACTGAATAGTCATGTCTGTCTGTGTTTTAGCCCATACTGTCATAACTCAGTTAAGCTCCCTCCATGGCTTGTATAAACAAGCACCGCTTCCTCGCTGCAGAATTTCCTGCCTGTTTTAGGCAAAAAGACCATTGCTATTTCTTACATTGATGTGCTGAAGTCACTCTGTGTTAGGGCAACTGAACAGCTTCATAATTCAGTTTATCTGTTCTCTTACACCTATATTCTAAGCACTTTGAGAAAGACTGCTTTTTGTTTCTGTCCACGAGCACCTGTAGCTATAGAGTTTTGGTTTGTGATTAAAAGTCATAGAAATTGTGTAAGTACAGACATCAACACTGAAAGTTTTGTTGTAATCATCTGAATAAATGCCCTTAATTAGGGCATTAATGACAGCTGAGTTAATCTGAAGTTTGAGGTGCTTCCTACGGAACAAGAACTGATACTTTTCTTGTACTTCAGTTAAGTCTGTACATGATGGAGAAGTATTAAAGCATAAGCTTAAATTTTTATGGGAAAATTACCAAGCCCAGGATTTATCAGACTGCAGCGGATAATGCTGTCTTACTGATTTCTGGGGAAAAAAAGAAACCACACTATATTTACACACTATGTAAATATTCCTGAAAAACTTAATTCTGGTAATAACAAATTTCAGTTTATTGGTAGGGGAGAGGCTGTCTAGAGCTACAGTAGTTCCAAATGTTAGGTCAGTTGGAACTTGAACACAAGGTTTAGAAACCTTGCTCTTGAGAAACCAGTTCTGCATTATTGAGATTTCTGACATGATGTGGAGGATCACAGAAGAGGATTTGTGTGCTTATGGGATCTGAAAACTTAGGAAACCAGCCTCCTTTAGTTCACTGCTAGCAGACCGCCCACTGGAAAATACAACATGTTCTGAAAATAGCGTGTTACAGGAGTGAAATTCTTATATAGGTTGTTTCTGTTACGTCGTGAATGAAAGTTGTTTTCACACTGGCAATTGTGCAAGTGTCTAACAGTCATAGATGTGGTCTGCACATATGATATGTAAGCATTTCCTCGTTATACAGGTATGCTTCTGTTGTTTCCTCTTGGAAGTCTCAACTTGCTTTATTTCAATCTCTAGGTAATTGAAGCCCCTGGTGCATCAAAGTGCATTGGTCCTGGCTGTTTTAATTTGGCTCAGCCTGATTCTGTGTATTGCAGCAATGACTGTATTCTCAAACATGCTGCAGCCACTATGAAGTTTTTAAGTGCTGGCAAAGATGCAAAACCAAAACCTAAAGAGAAGATCAAACCAAAATCTGAAAAACCTGGCCTGCCAAAATCTCAACTGCAGGTAAGCTTATGTTCATGATCCAAAACAGTTGTCCTGAAGCACAGTGGCTTATTTTTGTGCTTCTCTTTTTGAGATAAATAAAATTTTAATTTCATTCCAATTAATTTTACCTTTTTAAACTCCAATTTACTGGAGTTTGGGCCATAATTTGGAATGACTATGGATTGTGAACTAATGTGAATGCATTCTATGTGTGCTTTGGAAAGCAAAAATATGAAATCAAAGCCTTCTCCTTTTCCTTTTGAAACCACTATAAAATGGGCAGTAGTTTTTCAAACAAACAAAAAACCATCCCTCACAACTTGATGGCAAATACTGTTATTTTGAGGTGGCTTCTTTACTATTCTCTTTTCCTGAAGTTACGATGTATATTACCTTTGCTTTATAGACTTGAGTGTGAAATTATATCATTTATAGGAGCATATTTATAGGAGTGCATTTATAAGTGCTCACTATAAAAGAAATTTATGTACATGTATGTAACTATAGCTCTGCTTGTTTGTCAAATATAATACATTTTATGATTATTAGTAATTGAGCTTCTTTAATCATACAGGCAGGTATTAAGCCTCTTTCAAACCAAAAGAGACCATTTCCTGAGAAAAGAGAGATGAATATGAAGACAACTGTTTTGACAACTGCCAAGACAGAGGCAAACACTCAACCTATCGCTAAAGAGCCAGCAGCAGAACACAGCACACCGTCCTGGGCAAGCGATCATAATTACAATGCTGTAAAGCCTGAAAGGACTGCTGCCATTTCATCTTCACTGTTGTTCAAATGTATGTATCGCATAGGGATATTCCTGAGTAATCATTTACATTTTCTTTGAGTACTCATCCATTCTTGGCTCTGCAAGACTAGGGAGTTTAGGAATTTTTTTTTTTTTTTTTTAAATATGGCACCAAACTACTTTTTTCCACCTTCAAAGATTCATACACAGAGATACATACAAGTGGGAGACACTTTTAGAAGTTTCATTTGTGTCATATGACAGTTACATGATTAAGAGCCTGTCAATCTACTCAGCTGACTTCTGGATGAAATGATTAAGCTTTTAATTTTTTCCCATAAAGACAATAACTATTTCTAATCTAGAAAAGGTAAGTATTGATACATTTGTGTTAAGTTTTACAAAAAGGTTGCAGAGTGTACACTGTGAGTCAGCAATTGACTGTACTAATTTGGATTGTATTTTTGTAATTTAGATTTGGTACCTGTCTCTCAGGTCTTGCATTTTCAGTGCCAGTGCCGAGAATGAAATCTTCCACGTGATATCCAATGATACTTTACACTTCTGCAAACAGCTTTTAACTATCAAGTATATCCAAGTTCTTCCTACTGCTTTTCTTCCTTATGTGAAATAATTTAAGGACCATTCTTTAATTTATGTTTAAATTTGGGGGGAGGCAGTACTCTGGGTTGGTTTTTTTGTTTGTTTGTTTGTTTTTTCCTCTTCCTCCCTTTTCTTCTTTTCTATTTATATGTTCATACTTCACACATTATCCACGAACACAAGAACACATCTTAAGTGGATATTAGGCAGAGGTATTGCCTTGCATATTTTTGCAGGTTTTGAATAACATCCTTGTAACTCTAAAAGGTAAGTAAATACTGCTTTGTAGCCTGAACAAGTCTTTCTGCTAATGACATTTTTTGATTGACTCCAGCAAAGTAGTTTTATAATGCAGTGGTGGAATTTCAGATGAAATCTTACATTTCACATTTACAAAACACAGGACCTGGTGTCTTAATGTTTACTCATTTGAAGATTAATGGATTTAGAAATTATATTCTCACAGCTTTCTTAACCGTACTTCAGCTGATTTTACATTTTATGTTCAGAAATAAATGTAGTTACTAGATACTTCTATAATGTGTAAAGTAACTGGTAAACTTATAAATTATCTTTTAAGATGAGATTTTTTGGATGTAATTTTTGAACACCAAGAAGCACACAGTAGACTTACTAGGTATATTTTAATTGTATTTACCCACATCAAATGTTTAAATGGTTATAATTTTTCCTCCCATATTTTTGTTGCATATTTTGTTACTTGGGCCCAGTGCCTTTTTTTATACTGAACTCTGAAGATACATATTTTTGATAAACTTGTATTTTTTAAGCTCTTATTTTTGTCAGAAACAGTAGTGTTTTAAATATAACTAAAATTAGGAAATATGTAAATGAAACAAGAAGGGCTTATTTTACGTATCAAATTTTTATGACACTTTTTATCTCATAATGATATAACTTAAAGTGTCCTTTTTGCTATAGGTTTTTTTTTTTCTAGGAGACTGGGTTGTTTGTTTGTTTTTTTTTTTAAGGGGGGTTTGCTCTTAAGTTTTACCACACTGGAGGTTATACAGATTTAAGCAATTCCAGTAGAAAATTGGATTCCTGTAGCTAAGTTGTTAAATGGGTTCAAAAATATGTGTATATACCAGACTTTAATAACAAATAGAAAACAACCTCGTTTGTGTGATGAAGAATTCTCATATCAAATGCAAAGAAGAAATTCAGATTGCTGTATTAAGGTAAGTTGTACTAATGTGTGGAGGCTCTTTCCAACTACTAAATTCCCAGGTAAATTGTGTATTTCTGAAAAAAAAGTTGTCCTGCTTTTCAATTGGATGGATTTGTTCTGTAATCTTCCTGAGAAGCTGCTGTTGCATCAGCTGTGAGAGTATTCTCCAAGATTTTCTTTATTTAACAAATCTTCATGTGCTGTTCAAAACATGAAGTTACAGCATTGCGGAAGTTTCTGAGTCCTTTTACTTCAACTATCTAAAAGTTAGAACTCTCTAAGTCTGAGCTAGTCTGTCAATGAAAACACCTTCAGTGGACAAAACATAGAGTCTGCTTTAGACACTGGTCTTAGAACAAAGTGACTCGCTGTTTAGAAATGCTTATTTCTGAACATTGATTATGGAAGACATTTAAGATTACTAGTTCAGACATCTAAGTGTCTAATATTTGGACTTAAGGTCACTTAAAGGAGGCTAAGGACAGGATTCTTCCATATACACTACTTCAAAATACAGCCTGCATTCTTCTAGAGCTTCAAGCCATATCTTGCAAATCTTTATTTGTGACTTCAGTGCAGGAGGCCCTTTAGGAATTAAGGAAACTTAAGGTGATTAGCAGAATTACTGTCTCTAATACTCTTTCCATCGGTCAGTTTATCATATTTCAGACATGGATTTACTTTATATGTTTACTCTGTACTTGTAAGATTGAAGATTATTTTGTTGTTGTGTATGACAGTAGTTTTATTTAGTAGCAAGAAGATCAAGCCGCTCTTCCAGGTGAGAGGGGCATATAGTATATTTGTATCTAAACTCTGCCACCAAGCCCTCTTTTATCATCCAACCTGTTTTGCATTTAAAAAAAAAAAAAGTATATTTGGTAGTAGTAATATGCAGTTGTATAGAGCAGTGATTTATCTTTTTCTGTTACACCATTAGTTCATATTTCTTCACTTCCTAATTTTTTTTTTCCTGTAGCTTTTTTGGGGATGAGTTAGGGCCATACTTGGAAGTGACTTTGTACACTAAAACCTGGAGCCTGATTAATGGCACTGTCTAACATCTTGATGTTCCCAAAGAAAATAATCCTATTTGTCCTTGAACTTGCTTTGATAAGTGAATATTAAGTACAAGTACTTTTTTTAAAGTTGAAAGCAGTATTTGAACTACACATCTAAGTAGAGGAAATTAGGTATTTGTCACATTCCCTTTCAGAAGTGTTAGTTTTAATTTTGTTAGGAAAATTGGTATTAATTTAACGTGCAGTGCTCAACTTTTATGTTGAATTTCGAAAGTAATCCTAGCTTCAAGATTGATATTAGTATATGGATTGTTGAGATTTAGGAACATTGTTTTTTAGAGATTCAAGTTGTGACAGAAATCCTGAATATGTCATGTGAGCTAGTGTTAATTATCAGTATTTAGGTCATATCAAAGGAAGTGTAAAATTCGTAACAAAAGCAAAACAGACTCTTGTTTATTTAGTGAGATCATCTAGGTGTTTATGGGGAAGCACCACCCAAAATGATTTCTGAAATATTTCAGTTTTATTAGCAGACTAACATACATCTTAAAATAACAGGAAGCATTATTTTTAATTATACTGGAGGAGGACAGACCTTAAACAGCATAACATAAACACATGTTTTCCAGAAAGAACCACAAAAGCGGTTTGTATCCACTGCTTATTTGGCTCTACTGAGAGCTTTTATACTTGAAGTTTCACACTAATTCATATGATGTATTGCATTTGTAACAGTATTTGTCCATTATATTCACTGCTGTCCTGTAAAAAGGGCGTAAAGGAACACTTCAGTGCATTAAGTTTGCTGATGCAAAGGTTTCTCGGCAGTATCAGTATAAGGATCTGAAACTCCTGATGTCAGGTTTTCTGCTTGATAGAGCAAAACTTGAAAGATATTTTTTTCTGTATTTTTGCTGTTAATTGTCAAATAAAAGTCAGCAGCAAACCAGAAGTTTTAAAATAGAAAATGAATCCAAAAGGAGAGGAAGAAGATAAACGTTTATAGTGTCCTAATTTTTAAACTACCCAGTTATTATGTATACTAAGTATTCATCAGTGCTCCAAATCTTTGTTGAAGTTCAGCTGACTTACCTTGTCTTAAAAAGAAATACATGAACCAATAATTAACTCAGATGCTGAAGCTATTTATACATCTTAACTCCATTTATTGATAAAAGTAACTGAGCGCATGAGAGAGTGAAGAGGGTTTATTAAAAAATAAACATTAAATGTGTATCTTATTGTTCCTGTGGTAGAACTTCCTGAGTAAAAGGGACTGCTTTGTCACACCAAGCCACTAAACTTCTGTTTACTTTACTGTAGACAGATAAATAATATGTAGCTATCTATTACACTGTCTTATTTGGCACTGGTATTTCATAGAAATCATTAGTGAGCGGGACTTCAAAGGGGAAGTGTTTCATTAAGAGAAAAGCACGATGTTTGCGGTACCTCTCCTGCTTTATAGCAGTGAATTATGGAGGGACAACGCTGCCACCTCCTGGAATTGGGAGGCCAGCTTTATAGAGCCTTGGCTCTAGTGATACAAATTTCCTTTTATTATCCCCTTCCAGTTTTCTTTAGTTATTTTTCTGCAGCTAAACTTTTCTGCACCCAGGATCTACTCACAAAGTGAATAGTGTTTGCTTGTATAGTTAAAGATCCCGGATACAAAGGGCACTTGGACTGCTTTGTTCTTGTACACCTTTAGCAAAATATGGAGACTTTGTAAAGGGAATACAGTGACACTATAGCCCATCATCAGAAAATGTGATGTGTGTACCAAAATGCTAGGATTATAGTGTACATAACTTCTGTATTTTTTTTCTTGCATCATTTTTTTTCTTTCTGTAATAACAGTACGAAGGCAGGAAAGAAAGAAAATACACCACTATAAAGAGAGCAGGGGGAAAATGTAGTACACTCAGTACAGAGGAGTTACCGCTCAGGAGGTAAAAGTGATGTAGGAAACTAGGTATTGTTATGAAAAGAAAAAAGTAAGGCCATGTCTGCACGCAGACCTAGTGCCACCGTAATGTTTCTCTTCAGGTAAGATTTTACTAGCTTGTGACTTCAGCTGAGTGCAGTGTTTGTGGATATACTGCAGTTGGTTTAGCTTAACTATTAAAAATACTTTAATTAAACTGAGGAGCTGTTCTTAAGTCATAAGTATGTTTGTCTGCAAGGACTGATCATAGTTAAACTTGATGCCTTTGTTTTGGTGCGAGTGCTTCCCCATAGGAGACAGTTCCTGTGCCAAGTTCCATACTGCTGTAACCAGGCTACTTCTGGCGTCTGAATTAACTCCTTGAAAGCTAAGCTCTCTCTGCTTAATGCTGTGTTCTGCAACGTAGACCCGTATTAGGAGGCAGTAAGCATTGAGTAGTACCAGGGGAATAAAAAGCATTATTTATGTTACTAGCCATTTTCTGGGACACATGGCTGCTGTATCTGTAGGTCTAGCCTTAACCCTTTGTAACTAGAGTTTTCAGAAAGGCTGCTGACAGACAAAATAATGATCAGAATACCTAAGATGAGTCTGCAAGAACTTCTGAGATAATTCATGTTGGACATCATCTGGCTTTGGAAAGACGATAGTAAAGGAGTGGCTGGTGTCACATCATGAGAATGGCAGGGGCTGTGCTGGCACAGGGGCTGGCACATGATCTGAACCCTGGCCGCGCAGCGAGGCAGACCAGTAGTGGCTGCTGAAGCCAACATCCCCTGGGACCCAGCCAATTAAAAGGAGCAGTGGGATCCTTGGGGAGTGATTATCATCTGCCCGTGAACTCCTGGAGCTCCCCTTCTCTGTTCTACAAGGTATGTTACATCTGTCGTGTGGCGATCAGCCACGTGAAGATTTTTGCCGTGCCTCTTAAGTTAGGAAGGCTGGTCCCTGCTGCTGGCGTGTTTCCTATTTTGCCTTTCAAGCACCTAGCACCCTCAAGGCGCTTGGACGACAGAAGGCCAGCACTCTTGTCATAATGGGTGCTTGACTTCTCGTACAAGGAACCACTGCTGAGGGGAAGGGTTGGCGGGGCAGAAACCTGGTACAACTTATGGGTGCACTATGAATATTAGGGTGATTTATCTCTTGTTACCGACACTGAAAGTGATGAAAGTTTGATTAAAAAAACCTCATTCCCCTCTATTGCTGTTTTGCTTTCTTTTACTAATATTACTTTAGTTCTTTGAACTTGCTCACTTGACTGCATAGCCAGTGAAAAAGATCTTCCTCTGCTAGTCCCCAAATAAAAGGGTTTTTTTGAGGTGATCTCTTGCATTTTGGAGTCAAGTTTTGGGGCTGATCTTGGTGTTGATGAGTCACTGTGTCTGATCTGTACTGAACTTGGAACCTGAAGATGGCCTGTCCCTGCAAGGAGTGATGATACCAATCCATAAACGATCTGGAAAATAAGGAGCCAATTTTTTTTTTTTTTTTTTTTTGCAGCAGATTGTGCCTCTATTTCACTCAGGAGTGGTGTAGTTGGGAAGATGTAGTGGTCTAATGTAGATCAGATAAATGACTGTAATTCCATGTAGATTAAAACAAACAAAGCTTTGCGTGTCTAAGCTACAAATTTGCATGAACATAGCTACAATGTTGGCCTGAATGCAAACAAATCACCACAGAAAAGGCCCTTGTCTCAGAGATTTCTAAATTAATTAACGTTAAAGCCAGGTTTACTTGCTTTGTGTGCCTGAATGTAAAGGCTTTGGCACACAGGCAGCTTAATCGCGAACTTCTCATTGTGATGCAGATTAGAACTGGTGGAGGCTGTTGAAGACAAAGAGCAGGGCAGGAGGCACACCTCTAGAACACTAGTGTTTGATAATAAATCTTGATTTGGTGTTGAAAGTGGAAGCAGACACATTGATCCGTAGGCAATTAACAGTAAAAACTAACACTGAAACCTATTTAAGAATAGTTCAAAACTTCCGAATTATTTAGAACTAACGCTGAGCTGTCTTTGAGGGAAATGACAAAAAGTCTAGCAAAAACAGGTTTCAGGGAAGCAACGGTTCAACGGCCATGGAACTGAAGCGGTTACAAACCACACCTCACTTTCGAAGCCTGGGGCACTGAACGCTCAGTGCCACAAGAGGGTGCTTCAGTGGCACCTAACGAGTGACTCCGGCAAGCTTCAGAGGCTCTGAGGTGTCAGGCTTGCATCCCAGCAGTGTGACTATGCAAAGGCTGCTCTTGAGGAACGTCTCTAACTGGTAAGTAACTTCCCGTTGTAGAGTGCTTTATGACTGACATCTAAAGCACCAGCTCACCCGTGTATTTTGTTCAATTTTTTAAAAGTTGGATAATGCATCTAAAGGTTTCACTTTGGAAAAAACTCACGGATTAAAGTTCAGTATCGACCTCTGTATTGGGGTGGAGGGGTTAGTTTAAATTCTGCTCTCTTAAAATTATTTCTCTCATGAGTTATGCAGAAAGGGGTCATACCACAGCTGCATCAAACAAGTCCATTTAGCACATAGTGAGACTGAGTGGTAAAGGGAAGCTGTTGGAACACCCCCAGTTTTAAATTTGAGAAGTCTTGCCCATCCTCTGTTTCAACAGTTATACAAAGCGGAAAATACAGTTCCTAAATTCTTGGATGTTGGCACATAGGAGTGAGATACTTCATCTTCTCTGAGCCAAAAGGCTGTCCGTTTCTATGGTGATGGGTGCCAAAACAGGTTGCCCTCACCTTTTGTAGTGCTCAGACTGGACAGTTGCAGCATGCTGGAACGCCTGCACAGAGAAACAGATAGTGCGGCTACCTGCATCTGAGCAAGGAGCTGCGGGACATACGGAACTTTTCATTTCACAGGCCAGTTTTGGAGTGACACTCAAAATGCTGGCTGGGGTTTTTTGTGAATTCCTAAATACGTTACTGCTCTTGCCTGGTCTTTTCACACTGCATTCCTATCAGATGTTTAAGCTGTTTTAAAGGCCAGTGCTGTTGCACATCTTCAGACATTAGCACTGCTCAAAACACATAATTACACGGCTCTGGCCAGCCTTTACACAGGCTGTCGGAGAATACCTTCTAAGGTAGCTTTGCTTTCTTAACAACTGCAAAGCTACACTAGAGTGAATTTTCCTCCCTCTAATTTGACATTAGTTTTTTTTTTTAAAAGGATTTTAATGTATTTTTCAAGTGTAGTAAATTACCCACTTTATAAGGTGGATCACAAGTAGCAATACTCCTTAGGTTTTATTCATATTGTGGAATTTTACAGGTTTGTTTTTTTTTTTAAACAGAATAACATTAACTAGCAGCTTTCTTACTGTTGATGCCACACAAACTTGGATGCAGTGTATATGTTTGAAAGTTAGTTTCGTTTTTTGTTTTGTTTTTTTCCTAAACCTTTCTATTTTAGTGACAGAGGAGCATGAAAAGTATCAGTAGAACCCACACCTGCGTCAGCAGCCTCCGGGCTGTGGGCTCATAAAGGCTCGCCGATGTCGTGCTCCCTTGGGCCAGTGCTCCACTGCGGAAGGACAAGACGATGCAGCCGCCAGCCTGTGCTCCCCAAACACTACCATGAGGAATTTTATCCTGGGGGGTGGCGGGGGGGAAGTGGATTCATGTAGATGGAGGAGAACATAGGGAAACGTTAAGACAGTGTAAGACACGAGAGACAATAGTTCTGGTGTATGAACTGAGCCTTATGCCAAATTTTTAATTCAGTAGGGAAACATCTCATAATTAGTACTATGTAACAATCAATCAGCTTGCATTGCTGCAAGATGTTTTAGTGTTTTGTAGTAGAAGCTGTGATGCTCGCTCTCTTTTTGCAAAGATTTTTAATAGGAAAAAAATCTGAGCCTTACAGACTCATTATGAAACTGACTCTTCAAATGTAACTGCCTGCGGTTTATCTATGGCATCAGTTAAAACTTTTAGCATCACCAAGAGCAAGAAATTGAAGATCTTTAATGTGTGATTTGAATAACTTCAAACTATACAAACAAAAGTAATAGCACATCTCTTCAGGTATTTAAAAGCTGACAAACTAGATAATGTTTTCAGCAAAGTAATCCATAACAAATGAGATAATTTAGATAGAAGGAGTGGTGGTGGTGTATTTTCAAGGTGGCTTTCTAAAGCTACTATTCCCAAGAAAGATTGGGTGGAGAGGGAAAGGGGGAAGAACCAGAATAGGCTTGAACGCTATACAGAAATATTTTTAAGATATCAGAGGAAGAGGGAAGTTTCATTTGGATAATTTTTGTGCTGGTACTGTAAAACACAGCCTCCAAGTGTAGGTAAGGGATTATGATACGAGCATAACCTGCAGATCCTTCACACAAAATTAAACAGCGCTGCACTGGAAATCATTCTTAGATTGGGCCTCAACAACCACATTACAATGCTGAAACATCAATGCTGAGATGTACAGACGTGAAGGGTACATAACCGTCAGGCTTTCCACAGGCTCGTCCGTGACGTGGTAGATAACGTGGCAGTTATGTCCTCTACCGCTCAGAACTTTTGTTCTTAGCTGCGTGTTGTACTATTTGGCTCAGCTTCACAGGGAATTTCCTTAGGGGAGGGGTTCTGCATCTGTTGACATCTAGTGAGAGAGACGATAGTTAGGCCTAGAGTGAACATACCATAGTGATGCTATTTCTTAAGCCTTGCAAGGAATGCACGTTTTTCTACCAGAGGATTCACTGGGTTTCACTCTGGAAATGAGCTGACTCATTAGCTCTGTCTGTACCTCTCTGTCATTTTAGCGTGTGCCTCTTCAGTCAATAAGAATCCTGTTGCTGTCCTAGTAAGTGGCTCACAGGACAAAATGGGGGAAATAGGAATTAGTATTTTGTTTTGTTTTGAATAGTGTTTCTAACGTCAAACCAAGGAGGTACACCTGTATGCTAAAAAGTGCTGAACAGAAGAGCCGCTAAATGCCTTATTCTGGCACCAGTTTTCTGTCTGTGGTGAAATTCCCTGTTACTCTGTTAGACTGGATAGGCTAATGTTCAGTAGTCGTCTCTATCCTTCTGTTTGAAATTTGCTTAAGAGCATTTATTGTAGGTATGCTGGAGCTACTGATGAGAAGGACCAGAAACATCACAGTATAAAATACAGCATCCAGTATGTATAGTAGGCATTGACTGCATCATCTCTTCAGGTTGTTCGTGGACTGCAAGGCCAAGCACTTTGAAACTCATGGTCTGAGACAATACCTGTTCATTATATGTCCCATCAATTTTCTGCGTGACTGTGGCATCTGTTCAGAAGTCAAATTCCACATATGTTGGCATACTGCTCTCTGAAAAGAGTACATATTTCTGTTAACTCTTCCAAACATACACTTGCGATAGTTTCACGCCTATCAGAAGCTTTGAGGTGTGCGTATGTTGCGGCTCAGTCAACAGAAGAGCAAGCTGGCACCAGAAGAGGCAATCCTGCTTCCTCACACTCAGCTGGGTGCTCGGGTGCATTGGATCCAAGACCCATGTAACAACACAGTGAGTTGGTTCAGCTGGATTCTGTGGCAGAACACTAAACCAAAACTTCATAGCACAAAAATTCTGGTTTCTCATAGACAAAATAGGATAAGGGGTTTTGTAGATTAGGTTCATCTACAGCCATCACAGGTTATTTACACATGTAGGATTTAAGTAGTCTTGATTCTTTGAATGTGCACACAATTTGCCAGTGTCCTTCAAATACAGTGATGTGTCCTGTAGATTTGAAAAAGCAGTTGGTAGATATTCCGAACTGCTGAATGACTTACGTGTGGCTGAATTAGTACATACAAAATCAGAACCATCAGTTTCTCTAATCAAAACCACTGTTAGGTAGACAGTTTTAATTGGTACAAAGTACTTTGAAATTGTAGTTTGAAACTGTTAAATTTTCATGAAGCTTATGAAATATTTGCACATTTTCTGTTGGCTAAAGAAGCAGAAGATTATATGCCTTACTTTGGAAACATTTCTAAGTAGTCATGATGTCAACTTGTAGAATAAAGGATGCTTCTGCAGCTTTCTTCTTGAACACATTGATTCTCCTGCCCCTCAACCCTGGGAACATCGGTCTACCTTTTGTACTCATAACTTTTACTTATTTATTTATTTTGCAAGTACATATTCTTACCATGATAGAGCTGTTTGTAACATAGAAGGGTTTGTGGTGTGGGTATGGTTCTCATATATACAACATCTGAGTGACACAAACATCTCGGCTGTGTTATTTTAAATTTTATCAATGTAGTTCTTGTTAACTAAATTGAACTAATGATTAAAAAGATAGCATATAGAGAATTAAATACAGATTTAGGATTTCACATTTTGTACTTCTGCTGTAAACCAGAAGAGTTAAGTGTCTTAGCACTGAGGCCTGAATTTTACTGTCATCGTTTTGAAACATGAGCTGTGCTTTCCTGCCTTTCTGTGATGAGCTGCAGAAACTTGCATCTGTCCTACTGCCTGAAAAGGTACAAGTCTGTGCAGAAGATACAATAAACCAGGAAAAAGAGAATGGAAGTAGAGTAATTCCTGCAGCGTTATCAGTGTGCACGTTTTGGATGTTTGCCTTCTCTCTGCTCAAGACTATTAACTCAAAATAGTTTGACTTTTTACCTCTGTTAAGTTCCAAGTGCCTAATTTGACCAAACCAAAACCATGGGCAATAGTTCCTGATCCCCCTCCTCCCTCCCAGGGTTGCCAAAGCCCTCCTTACACCAGGACAGTGTTGGTGGGATAGGGGAGGGTGGGGATATAAGGAGAGAGGCCATGGGTCACACGCAAGGTCTCCCTCGCTCGGTCTGACAGTAACCAAGACTCCTCTCTAGGGAAAACTGTGGGAATAGCGTGAGAAGGATAATTTTAATCTAATTTCTAGTAAAGTCTTCACATCCTTTGAAATTACTTAATGTATTATGGCAGCTGGTTTTATTTTACACTTCACAGAGTTAATCTCATTCAGAAAAATTCCTCAAGGTGACTGCTTGTAAAATACTTCTAGGAAAAAAGTCAGGATACACATGCAGTGTTTGTGGATCTTCTGGCTGCTTCTTGTGTTCCAGCAGAAGTTCAGCACATACCCTTATACAGAACCTTACGGAAGTTCAAGTACAGCATTGCTTCTTAGCTCACCTTAACTGCTGGTTTCTGTATCTGTGGTGAAACTGCCAGCAGTAAGAGCCTGTTTGAAGGAACCAGGGTTAACAGCATCCTTCTGCTGGAAGCATGTGCTACCATTCAGGGGTTACCTGAACTGTCCGTATGGAGAAAGGCTGCAAGGCCATTTCCTCCCAAAATGAGGGGAGGATCACATTATGTCTCTTAAGCATTCCAGATCTTCCTCATCTTGAGGGGCGTTTCCATTGAAAGCTGGGGCTGATTTGTGGTGTTTATTGAACCAGACTTCACGGGAGTGCTTTGTCCCTTTGAAGTCCATCCCAGAACAGATAAAAAGACTGGACAATTTAGACCCTCCTAGTAACTTTTGCTCTCATTATAGCAGATCTGGATGGTGAAGAGGGACCATTTGGTCCTTGGTAAAGTTATTGGAAGTTAAATTCCTGGGTCTTTCCCAGGAAGTGTCCTGCATTTTGCAGCTAGGGCTTCTGGGCTAATTAATCTACAAATTCTCACTAACTAAAATCAGCAGATTAAAAATTAACTTGTTAACTAGTCAGTGGTTATCTACAGATTTGTGAGAAAAAAAAGTTTTTGGGGGAGAAAACTTGTATTTTCTAATTGAAATATTTGTATTTCATGAGTTGGTTTTTGGTATTTTTCCTCAGAACCCTTCCTTGTTTGAGCTGTCAGGATAAATATGCTGGTGTTAGCCCACTGTAACTTCAATGTCTTGTAAATGATGTTTTGCTTGCTGGGGATGTGTGTGTGTGTGTGTTTGGCTTGCTTTTTTGCTATGTTGAATTGTTCCTGTCAGTGGCAGAAATGCAATTTAAAGAAATGCTTGCTTTTAAAGTCCTGTGGAAGTATAATTTCAACATGTGTGAAAACTGGAGCTTTTGCTTACACTTTATAAATATTCTTGTATATGACATGTATCAATTATTCTACTAATAGTAGAAAAAAAATCTTTAAATTCAAAATTTGAATATGGTATTGGAACAGTTTAAGAATGGTGGGAATTAGATGGCCACAAACCGAGCAATCATTTTAATGTTTAATTATTCTATAAATCTAGAATTTAACTAATAACTGAATAGAAAGATCTAATAACAGTTTATGGCATTATCATCAGTGTGATATTCATGCTAGTAACAAAGTAGATTATGTATTTAGATTTTTTAATTAACTTCTGTGCTACACAATTGTCTGTCTTTGCTTGTTCTTAAAAAAGTCTGAGGGAAAGGATTTATTAAACTTCAATAATACTAAACTTAAGGTAATATTAATGCAGTTTCAGATTCATGGACTCTATAATCAAGTCAGCCTCTGCCTCTATAATAAACTGGTTCTGAAAGGTGCTATCAGAATTTTTCTGTTTAAAATTAAGATATGGGTTGTATTTTTTTTAATAATGTGTGAAAGTTTGGAGTGTTTTTTGAAGCTTAGCTATGAAATCCCACTCAGGAATCTTTGAAGGTGGTGCCTTTTTTGGTTTGTTTTTTTTTTGTTGTTTTGTTTTGTTTTCTTGTGTAGATTGTAAATAAATTTTTCAACCTTTAGAGCTGAAGTGGAACTCTTTTAAACTCTTCAGTCAGCCTCTGAGGCAAAGTACTTTCTAAAGGACCAGACAAATTTCTTAAAAAAACAAACAAACAAACAAAAAAAACACAAAACCCAAAAAACCTTATATCAACCTCTCCATGGTTTTTAAAATTACTTTTTAAAAGACTAGGGAAAGTAAATAGTTTAAATTGCCTACTTGATAGTTACTCTCTGGAGATGTCATTTCACAGACTCTTCTTTATAGATTGGTTACTGGCCTTCAAGAATAGGAAGTTACAAAGTTAAGCCGTTAATATTGTGTTTTCTTCTTTGTTTTAACAGCTCAAAGGGAAGAGAAAAAGCACGAAGACAGAGCAGAGGCTGTGTTGGCATCGAAGAAATCTATTGCATCTATAATGGAGAAACAGACATCTTCTCTTACTAAAAATATTCCTTCAAAGAAGTCCCCATCCTTCTCTAATACATCACTAACTAAACCACCAATTAAACCTTCTACTGGAAGTTTCAAAGGTGTCATTCCCAAGAAACCTTGGCCTTCCTCAGGCAGTGTTCCTTCATCAGGCAGTGTTCCTTCAAAACATTCATCTCTTTCTCATGGCTCATCAGCCTCCAGAAGACCAGCTACATCTTCCAGTCTGGGTGGAGGACTCAAAAAGCCTTCACTGTCTTCCATTCCTGCTGCATCGGGAAGTAGTCAAGCAAAAGCATCAGCTAACCCTGTCCAGTCACAACCCAACTCTCAGATTCGACAAAATATTCGACGGTCCCTAAAAGAAATTTTATGGAAGAGGTGGGAAATCAAAGCACTTATTTTATGTAGGAAGCTTCACCTAGACATAAATGTTTAGCCTGCAGATTTTTGTTTACTTCTTGATAAGGAATATTGAGGGATTTAATTTATGCTACAAATTACTACAACTATAATTGACATTTCAGGTTTATGTAAAAAAAAAATAAAATCCTCATATAAAATAAATGTGCATATGAAAAAGCCTTTTCTAAAAAAAAAGAAGAGCCTCACTATTATATTTTTATCGAGGCAATTACAATTGAATTAAATTACAGCATAGAAGCTTTAAAACTTCAGAGCATCTGCATTATAAAAATCTGGCGATGGCAGTGTTTAAAGATGTAAAGGATTTAGGGAACGTAGTGTAGGAAGTGTTATAGTAAAAGGTTAAAAGCTTACTGAAGTTGAGATTCCCTCCCCTTCCAGCATAAAAATCAACAACAACAAGCCCTGGTCAGTGGACAGCTGACCAGGAAAGGAAAGGAAAGGAAAGGAAAAAAAAAACAACAACCAACCAACCAAACAGAAATTGTCCCCCGATGATTATTAAAACAATGCCAGGCATGAATGCTTATGATAGACCACTGCACTCTAGTATTGTCTCTGAAATGGAAACGCTGTTCGCAGTGGAAAATCTAGGACTAAAACTCAGCTGCTTGGGCTCCCTGTGTTAGTCATGGGAGAGAAACTCCAAACCAGTGCCATGAGCAGGAGTGGTTGTAAAGGCTGACGTCAGTTCACAAAAGCTGTCTTCTGTGGTTGCCTGTGGGCAGTAGTGAAAGATTGCTGTAGTTCACCGTTCGAGGTCCTAAGAAAGGCTTTGGCTTTGGGATGTCTTTTGAAGGAGCCTTGAGCGCTCACTGAGTGAGGAGGAGCCTAGGTTAGCTCCTTCCTCTGAAAAGTTAGTTTTTGTGAATGCTACCTGAAGATACATGCCTAACATAAATGCACATACCCTTTTTTTTTGTTTTTTTAACAGAGTCAATGATAGCGATGATCTGGTCATGACAGAAAGTGAAGTAGGGAAAGTAGCACTCAATATTGAAAAAGAGATGTTTAATTTGTTTCAAGTTACGGACAACAGATACAAGAGTAAATACCGTAGCATCATGTTCAATCTGAAGGACCCCAAAAACCAGGTTTGGAATTTCCTTCAACAGTAAACATATATGGAAATATACGTTTGTTTTTTCATGATATGTCAAACTCTACCCTCAACTTTAAGAGTTTCAAGATAGAGACTTATGAATTATACTATAAAAGACTGTTATAAAGCCATTCAAATCTTAAAAAGAAAAATCCAGTAGTAATTCAAAGTCTGCTTCAGTTGGTCATGTGTATTTATTTAAAGTTTGGGCATTTGGTGTGAAATATTTATTTACAGAATGGCTTTCTTAAAATAAATACAGACTTTATTTTCTCTGACATTGTGTAGTATGTGCTGGATACTGCCCATTTACGTGATCTTACCTGTGGTCTGAAAGAAAAAAAATGGATGCTGGTGAAGATGAAAATATCCCCTAGGGAACACTTGGAACTTCTTTCCTTTTTTTTTTTTTTAAAAATTTCTGCAATAGATATGAAACAGGATTGTTGCTCAACTGCTGGCATTCCTATTCAGTTACATTGATAGTTATTTCTGTTAGCGAGGAAAATTTGTACTCTGCGTTTGTTTAATCCTTATTTTCTGGTTGCTGCACCTTTCCGAATTTGTTTATAAGTAGCTGGTATTTTTAATAGGGGATTAAGAAACTAGAACAGGTTTTGCCTATTCAGCACTGCAAATCTTGTTATTTAACCAAACAGATTCTCTTCAGCATGGCAACAAAGTCTGTTTTGTTTTCAGGGACTTTTTCATCGTGTCCTTCGTGAGGAAATCTCACTGTCAAAACTAGTGAGAATGAAACCAGAAGAACTTTTATCTAAAGAACTCTCTGTATGGAAAGAGAAGCCAGCTAAAGCAGTAAGTAACACATTTTTCCCCTGTGTCCTCAGATATGAATTAAGAGTGAGTTCACCAATCCTTACCACCCATATTATCTTAATACACCATTTTCTTCTTAATGAAATACTAATAATGTTCTGTTTCAATCTATTTATTTCTCTAT
The DNA here is from genome assembly GCA_009806455.1 of Tetrax tetrax. Classification (NCBI taxonomy): domain Eukaryota; kingdom Metazoa; phylum Chordata; class Aves; order Otidiformes; family Otididae; genus Tetrax; species Tetrax tetrax. The sequence continues at coordinate 141,070 of WHYT01016883.1, read as the reverse complement.
CAGCAGCCAAATGACAATAAAGTATGGCATAAAATTATAAAATAAATATTTGGACTTTTTACCAAAGTGGTTCTGTTTTTTTCAGATGATAGAGTCAAGAAGCAAATCGCATGAAATCAAGAAAACAGCTGTAAAACGGGAACATGTGCCAGTTGTAAATATGGAAGATTCTCCACCAGTGTCTGATTCTGATGTAAGTATTAGCTATTGCTTCAGCGTGAAGACATAGAGGGAGATAAATGGTAATGAGGGCCTCGAATTTTTCATCAGAAGTGCAGATTCTTTCAATGAACTGTAAGGATATTATTTCCTAGTAGGTGTGCTATGAGCGTTTTTCCTTTTAGTTTGAAGCAGTGCAACAAGCAAATGATAGGCATATTTTGCATGCACTTCTAAAATGCTGTCAGCCCTTGCTGTCAATTTACAGAGAAATCTTTTATTTCTGAACATTAGCTATGAACATTGTGGAATCAAATGAGGACAAATATTGTTTGAGAACTCTATCTGACAAGATATGCTTTAACCAAGGCCTTTGATCTTTTTGTAAAAGATCTGAAGTTAATTAAAATTTTCAAAGGATTTTTTAATGGTTGAAATGAATGATCAACTGGAATATTTTTTGTGTTTATTCACTGTTAGGAGCAGCAAGAATCATCCCGAACTGCACCAAATTTAAACAGTGCTCCTTCTCTAGATGTTTTTAGCAGTATGTTGAAGGATACAACAAGTCAACATCGAGCCCACCTCTTTGATCTGAACTGCAAGATCTGTACAGGTACCTGCAGTGCTGAATTTGTGCAAATCAAAATAATTGTTATGTTAAGAGTGTTGTTTGTTTACTTGTTTTTCTCCAAGCTATTTCATTGTTAAATAGTAATCAAAAGCTTTTAAAATAAATCTATAGGTCAGATTTCAGCATCCGAAGATGAAGTACCGCCTAAGAAGATAAAGTCAGATAAAGCTCCTGTTAAAAAGGTGGAGTCGAAATCAAAACCAGAAGTTCAGCCAAAGTATGAAAGTTCTGCACCAACCCCAACAGCAGAGCCTGCCAAAGAAGCCATCTCTGAAAACTCAATGGAAACTGAAGTTGGACCAGTAGCAGAAAGTGTTTCTCAGTCAAGTGCAGAAAGAACTTACATTCCTATGACTCAGGGCAATAACAATACAGATTCTTCTCTACCTGAAGAGGCTTCTGCTTTTCCTGCCTCTTGTGCTGGTGCAGTCGTCACAACCGTGACAGTTTCTGGCAGAGACCCTAGGACAGCAATGAGCAGCTCCTCTGGTATTGTGACATCAGCCCTGCGTTCTGGTCTTGCATCTGACAGAGTTTCAACAGCAGAAACAAAACAGGAGACTTCAAAACCAGTTATGACTGTCCCCAAATCAATATTAACAAAACCATCATCCTCACAAGATCCAAGATACTTAGCAGTTCATCATTCACCCAATATCAAGTGCGTATACTTAACAGTAAGCTGTTAATGGAAATCTTTAATGGGGTTATCTTCAAAGTCCCTTATGTCCCATGTCCCGTTCCCTTCCAGCCAATCAAAAGGCATGTTCAACTTTAAAGTTCAGGTAGCCTGACTCAGATTTTTAATTTACCATCTCCTCATTTACTTTCTCAATAAAATTTTCTCAGCATCAGCTACCACTTTATTTTCTGTTACTGCTTGCTTTTTTCACTAATAACAAGTTAATGGACATTAACAAAACATTTAGTAAAAATTCTGTTATTTGTTTAAAATAAAGTATTTGATCAGTAGGAGGAGGGGAGAAAAGTGAAAAACAGGGACCATTCTCATTTGTATTCTGTAACCTTTCTGTTTTGGATTTGTTTTGCAGTGTTGCAGAGCCACGCTCACCTCAAGACAGCGATACTTCCCTCTTTCTCTCTCGTCTCAACACGATTTGGAAAGGATTTATTAACATGCAAAGCGTGGCCAAATTTGTCACTAAAGCCTACCCTGTCTCTGGGTGTTTTGATTATCTCAGCGAGGTTAGCACTGACATGTTTATGTGTTTAGAATAAATCTGTACTGCAGTTCCTGTTGCTGGAAAGGCTGGGGTCGCTCTGTGTGTGTGTGTGTGTATATATATATTTATATATTTCTATAGAACTGTAGCATATTTCTATAGTGGTAAATGGCATCTTTTTAGTAATAGGAAAAGTAGCTCAAGAAAACATAAAAAGCTTTTTAAAAATTCCTCACAAATTTGTGAAGCATTCTTATGTCTTTAAACATATTTATATATATGTTAAGATCTAACATGGAATAGTACCTTTATTTCAGCTTCATTATTTTAAAGTAGATGTCTTGTAAAGTAGATGTCTTTTAAAGTAGGTCTTGAACTAGATAGGTCACTGATGCTATCTATTACAAAATTTTGTTCGGCCATTTATGAAAAATATCCCTTTTACTAATTTTCAAACTAAAAGTTGGCTGATATTATTCTGGGAGGGTGTACATTCGGTAAGGAAACAGTATAAAGCTTTGCGCTAAAACAAATAAGCTTTTCTTTTTTTTCTTTGACATGCATTTTATGTGACTGTTAGGAAGTTTCAGACACAAGTGTGTGTTTTAGGACTTTTATTAGTAGAGTTAGTGTTTCTTTTTGGTATTGCTTTTGCTAAAATGTGTTTTTAAAACGTAAATTAAAATTTAAATGAAATTTTAAAAGTATGCATGAAAGTTTACAAAAATATAATAGTGCATTATCCACTAGGCTACTGGGATGGGGCAACCTCCACTGCTTTTAAGTATCAGTCTCTCTTGTTTTTTCTCATACTACCATGTAATACTTCTTGTTTAGGATTTACCAGATACAATTCATATTGGTGGGAGGATCTCACCGAAGACAGTCTGGGATTATGTTGGCAAACTCAAATCTTCACTTTCTAAGGTATTCACTTAAAATCCTTTGCAAAACCCAGAAGAAAAATACAGCAATATAAAATGATAACTTTTTACAATATAAATTAGTAAACAGCAAATACTGACATAGATTACACCTGGAAAACTAGTGACATCACTTATTCCTTTGAAATTTTTGATTTATTGGAGAAACATATTTATTGAGATGCAGATCCTCTTGATCTCTCTCTCCTGAGTAGTAGTTAAATCTCCATTAATTTGTTAATGATTTAACAAATAATCTATTTATTCAGTATTGAAGACTGAAATTCAAATTCTGAGAAAAGGAACTTATCGTTTAATGTATGTAATAGATTTTACTATTAAAAACACTTCAGAAGTGAAAAAAAATATGCACAGTATACAGATATAATAATAAAACTAAGAATTTTCCATTTCTTTCATATTAACTTAAGCCTCAAGATGCTGAATTTGATATAAGATACACAAGTAGTTTGTATTTCTGAAAATGACAAACCTAATTCTGTTTTAATATTACAAATTGAACAGCAGTACTCTCTTAAAGCTAGAGTATTGCCTTGAAAACATAGCTGGAGTTATGATAAATATACATTTTATTTTTACCCCTGGAATTTATCCTTTACCATTGTATTTGCTGGTATGTTGCAGGTTGAAGTTTTGCACTTTGCTTTTGTATTACAGGAATTGTGTTTGATTCGTTTCCATCCTGCAACAGAAGAAGAAGAAGTTGCCTATATTTCTCTCTACTCCTATTTTAGCAGTCGTGGTCGTTTTGGTGTTGTAGCTAATAACAACAGACATATCAAGGATCTCTACCTGATCCCCCTGAGTTCTAAGGACCCAATTCCTTCCAAACTCTTGCCCTTTGAGGGACCAGGTAAGCACAAAACAGGGGAGGTTAAATGCTAGGTCAAATTATCAAAAAAAAAAAAAAGGTCAATCTGAGACAAATTGTTATTAAATGTTTCATGTAATCATTATTATTTTTTTTTAATATAAAACTAATTTTAAAGTATGTATATAGTCAAAAATTGGAAATCCAACTCTGAAATTTACATAGCCTTTCCAACAAGATGCTTGTATGCTACTAGGAGGATGAGTTTACCTGTAAAATCAAGAATGTGGAACAGCCACTCTATTGGAAAAAACAAAACAAAACAAAACAAAAACCCCCCACCCTATCTTCAGCAACCTATACATCCACAAAACCTAGGCCCTTACAAGGCATTCACCGTCACTTAAATCAAACAGGAAACTTAGCCCACAGAGGAGTCAAGAAATCTGTAAAGACAAAGGTAATATTTATAGTGGTTCCGCTACATTGTCGTTGTCTCGTGCCAAGTACTCTGCTGTACGTGCAATATGGTGCACAAGGTGTTCGAAATGTTTTGTTCGGCCAAATTGCTGACTTTTGAAAATTGGTTTGTTGGAGGCGAAAGGGATCTACATTCCTTAGGGTCAGTAGGTGGCAGGTTATATGATAATCTTCTATTTTTAGATAAAATTACCAGTAGTAATGTTTGACTTGGGTTTGCTCCATGTTTGCGCGTGAACACGGTGACAGAAGAACTGAGAATGAATTCAGCCATGAAATACCCTTCTATTACAAAATTTGAAGTCATCTTCATCTAAGGATGGAGGAGGTGCTTATATTTGGTTTCCAAATAAGTATCTGGGGTTTAATATAAAATAACAGATCAAGAAGCAGAAGAACACCTGGTTACAATGAAGGCACTACTTCATTGCCATAACAACGGTTTACAAAATACTCGACGGTAGGTATGAAACAGCAAACGTGCAAGGAGCTGACCTTTCTGAGAAGCTGACTGTCCTCTACTCCTCAAATACAAGTTTAGGACTAAACTCAATAAAATATTCTCAGAGCTTATATGCAGAAGCAACAGCATCTAGGACAGATTTTCATGTGTTAATGGCACGATTTAGCAACACCAACAAATGATACATCATTAGTAAAATGCTCTCCCTTCCTCCCTGAGATTGCAAAGGGCACTTGCTGCACATCCTCAGACAAGATTTTTCTCATACACACCAAGTCCGTCCTTGAAGGGTGCACGGTCTAGGACATTGTTTTTAGGCTGTAGCTAAAAAGGCAGGGTTATTGCTATCTACAGTATAGCTATGTAGCTGTAATTGTTGAATCTCAGCACTTCATAGTCTTCAGCTTACTGAATTCTGGAAAGGTAGGCAAAGACTGGTATTGCTCCTTTCAGAGCCAAGAAACAGAACCACGAAGTACAGAACACTTTTGGCACGGGGATGTAGGCAAAAGAGTCTTAACTCATGGACTAGTTTTTCCAGCCAGCACAAAAGAAATATTCTTATTTGTTGGCACACAAGAATAGAATTGGCCATTGAATCAGCTGTAAATGTTTGTGGTATTTTGCTGGACTGTTAAATGCCTCCTTAAAGCAAGTTATTTACCTCATCATTGCCTACTTGCATTCCCGTGGAAATACCAGCTTTCCTTTTTGTCCTTTCTTTTACTTTTCCATTATAGGTTTCATTTCAGATGAAACACTTAGATTGGAGATTGGCAAATGCAGACAAACTCTACTAAATATTAGTATAGAAATTTGCAATGTCAGCCTGGTTCTGCTGAGCTTCAAGTGCAAAAGTTTTTCAAAACTGGAGGGAATTGCTTGGAAGAAATATAGGTATCATTTGCAGGTGTTGTTCATGGAGGCAGATTTTATGAGTCAGGTTTTCAAACTGACTTGTAGGCAGAGAGAATTAAAGGACAGCAATAGAAACAAGGTTCTGAAGGCAGAGAGGCTGCGTGATGTAACAGATTCTTACAAGACTCACTTAGACTTCTGCCATCAGTTCACACTTCTTGGAAGCCTCTGTAGCTGCCTTTTCCTCATAGTTGTGCTAAGTTGGTTCACATTTTAAAACCAGATCCAGTATGGGGGGGACAAAAAAAAACAGGTAAGCTGTTTTTCTGGTTTTGTGTATGTGTTAAAACTACGGCATAAAATACATGTAATCCGTATTTTTTTAATGACATCTGATGGAATTTACCGCTTTTTCTTTCTTTCATAATCAATAAAAATATTTTCTGGAAAGTGGTCATTGTCTCCTTAAATTTAATTGTGTACCTTCAAATAGAGTTTAGCAAGGACTCAGAAAGCATTATGCTCTAGATAGCTTAAGATTATTTGATAAATATGACTGGAGGGGGGAGGAGGGAGAGGACAATAAAATCCTGCCACTCCAGAAATCCTAGTTAGAAGATATTCCAGCTCTGTCGACCAGTTCCATCAGGCACATACGGATTATGAATTTCTCCTGTTTTCTGATGGACTGGATTTGGAACACAACTGAGGACTTCTGAACTGCGCTAATGCCTAGAAGATCTACAAAAAACTTTGACATGGGTGATTTAAAAACAGAGTAAAATGGGAGGTTATCCATATTTATACTTAATTAATCTCAGACATTCATTACCAGACTCTATGTATCAGTAGGCTGTTCTGCATTGGTTTTTGCAGTGGTTTGCTGTATGTGAGTTTACTTGTCTGTTTCACATACACATTTACTATAGCACTTTGATGCGTAGATCTTAAAGCTGTTGTAAAAAATAGTGTAATCAGCCTTAATTACCAAGAGAAAGTGCAGTTCATTGACGCAATGTTGGGAATGTAACAAATATCTTACGTGGTTACAATAAATTAATTTTCATAAAACAGCCATATATTAGCAAAGGATTAAAAATATATATATATCTTTTGGTAGTTTACAATAGGATTTTTTTTTTTTTTTTCTTAAAGTATGAAGGCATGAAGTTCCCTCATGCTGTTTCGAATGCTCTTAAAAATTGCAATGAATGGAACAAAATCTGAACTATTGAGTTGGGTATCTTTGAGCAACCTGATCTAGTGGAAGGTGTCCCCCGCCATGGCAGGGGGGTTGGAAAGTGAAAATTGGCAACACTTACTAACACTGAAATCTTGTACCTGGAGGAAAAAACCTTTCTGGCACTGGATTTTAGATGTACAAATAGGAAATAATATGAACTACAAAATGAAAAAGAAAAAGCATGTCCAGTACCCTCTTAACCACAGAAATATATAAAACTTGACCACTGAACTGTGAAATAATACAAATTCTGTTTTGGATCTAGAATGCATTCTACAGATTAACTGTGGTCCAAAAACTTTCACTCAAATTTCATAATTCTTGTTTCTCAAGATAATTATAATAAGAGCCATTCCTGATAGGAAAACTCAAGCAAATATTTTAGTTTGGCCTCAGATTTTTGTTATGATTTTGACTGGTCTTTTTTAAAAAATACTATTTCTTGGGTGTAACCAGACTTTGCTAGTTTGTTCAGTTTCATTGTACTATTACCAGTTACAATCAGAAGGACACAGAATTTCAGAGGAGGGTTTGTTGTCAAGAGATCTCATAAAACTTTGCAGTTAACTTATTTTACTTGAGAAATTACAGTCTTTGTCTTATTACCTGTAGTTCATTATTTGGAAAATAAGGTTTATATGGGATAAGATTTGAGTGTAAGGAGTAGAAGTGTCAGCAATTTGGGGGGACATTCTGTAAACAAAAGTTATTTCGTAAGAAAATATATAGTAAGTATTGAAGAGAAATACAAGTTTAAAATATAAAGCAGTTATAGCTTTGATGTGTTATTTAGCAAACTGTAAATAATTCATATAGGCTTTCATTGAGGAAGAAATTTTGACTTAATTGGTTCTAATGCTTGGACTTTCCCTTGGCATCAAGTCAGCCAAGTTCTTCACCTTGTAGTTACGTAAATTCTAACTGAATAAGAGTGGTGGTATCGTCTCACTGCCAAAACTTCACATTTAATCTAAAAATATACCAAACTCTTATTGATTTCTCAGTGTGAAGTTAGCGACCAAAAGCACTTAGAAAACATGAACATAAATTTAAGAAAACAGCTGATGTCATTTTCTCATTAGATGGTTAATTTGAGTCCCCTTAAAACTTCTATGAATTCAGTTGTTTCAGCAAAGTCATGTATCTGTGAATGTGGTCTGCTAATGGAATATATCTGCAATTACAGGGTTTGGAGTTTGGTGGTGTTATCAAAATTTTTCAGTGCTAATAATTAGGTATTTTAAAATTGTGAGCAGTTTGGTATAGTAAGAACAAGGAATATATACTTTTAAAAGTTTTAAAAAAGCCTCTCTTTATACAGATTTTCTACATTTGCCACCAACTGTGTGTTAAAGGATTTATTCCCTGCCCTTCATTCTGGACATGTTTATTTTCCACAAGTGCTAGCGGGAACTGTGCATGTAAAAGGAAGAAATACAATAACTTGAAACAGACCTGCAGACCTTGGCATTTTTCCTCTTTATCAGAAACTTTCCCATCTTTTTTATCTACTTCTCCAAGGAGTCAAGTCTGAAGCTTTCACAAAGGAGTAATTCTGCTCACAATGTGTTTTACTTATAGAAAAGCCTGCAGCATCCATCTGAGTCCTGCGACAGAGGGTTTAACGTCCCCTTGCACTCTGCACACCAGGTTGGTTGGGTATGACCCCAGCCAACCATGTTCTTGCAGAGAAGGCAAACTCCGAAAAGGCGGTGTCCCTTTCTCCCACACGCTGGGCTTGTGTCTGCTTTGGGCCTCCTTTGCTCGTTTGGGATGTTAGTTAGCGCTTTCCCGGCTTCCGTCATGTTTTGAAATAATGTGTAGCTGGAAAGAAAAAAAAACAAAAAGAAGGAGTGGGTTACAAGCTTTAATACTGTTTCCAAACAGTTTGTTTGAGGTTTTCCTTTTAGTAATTACTGGTATTTGTTTAACTTAGAAATAGACAAATGGTGTACATGTCAATATAATCTTTTAGCACAGGTTATACCAGAAATGTAGTTACGAAGTTTAGCCCAGGTTTTCTTACTTTTCAGCATCTCTGTGTATACAACATATTTGCAAACTACTTAAAAGTAAATCCATTATTTTTTGGGGGAAGAGGTAGGGGTAGTTGAACAATAAAAAATTATCTAACAATACAAAAAATATGAAAACTTGATTTGGTTTTGAACATTTGCAGAGACACTTATAATAATCATACCTGTTGCTGCAATCTTTTATTAAAAGCATCAAGCAAGGAATTAAAACATTTCTTCACTTATTTTATACAAATAGATACAAAAAGTAAAGAAACACAGATGGATACACTTACAGACTGATTAAAATTGCCAATAGATCATCTAATGGAATTTTGAAAAACTGTTACCTCTGTGACTTTTTGTAGCTGCCACTATATCAATAATAAGTTTTTACTGAAAGCACGATTTAAAAAATAGTTTTTCACATATACAATCTTTGTGTTCCTTTTCAGGTCTTGAGTCCTCTCGGCCAAATTTAATTCTTGGATTGGTTATCTGTCAGAAAGGGAAACGTCTTGCCCCTGGCCTTGAAACAGAAAAGATAGAGGAAAAGCGAAGCAGAATTCAAGCACATGAGGAAACCGAAACATCACCGTTCTCTAAAGGGCCACTAGCTGCTTCGCAAGAGAAGAAAACTCCAAAATACGCATTTTATTCGGGAGACTCAAACTTAAGTACAACACCACCTGGATCTCCTCCACCTCCACCCCCACTTCCCATTCCAGAAACCTCGGCAGTTACACCTTCAGTGTTAAAAATACTGTCCTCGCTTAAAAGTGGAACCACAACTACTGTAACACCACCGATTTCAACTGCTGCTTCTGCAAGCGTTACTGCTACGCATTCTTCATCCTCAAAAACTGCCACGCCGCTCGAGCACATCCTGCAGACGCTTTTTGGAAAAAAGAAAACTTTTGAGCCTCTCGCTAAGGACTCTGAAACTGTCAAGTCTTCAAATCAGGAAGGTCAGGCTGCTGCTGATGGAGGAATGCCAGCTGCTCCTTTGTTAGATCCCATTGTGCAGCAGTTTGGACAGATGTCAAAAGACAGATCTATAGAAGAGGAGGAGGATGACAGACCGTATGATCCTGAAGAAGAATATGGTCCAGAGAAAGCTTTTGAAATGCAAACTGGTGAAAGCGAAAAACGATATAATGTGGAAAAGCCATCTAATACAGCAGAACTAGAGGATGAGGCCTATGATCCAGAAGATGAAACTATCTTGGAAGAAGCAAAAGTTACTGTGGATGATTTACCTAACAAAATGTATACAGACACTAAAAGCAATTCTTCGGAAACATCTGCTTCCTATGTGCCTGATTTATCTGCATCCTCATCCTTGGTAGAACAGCAAAAAATGTTGGAAGAATTAAACAAACAAATAGAAGAACAGAAAAGACAGCTAGAGGAACAAGAAGAAGCCCTCAGACAACAAAGAGCAGCTGTTGGTGTTTCAATGGCTCATTTTTCAGTGTCTGATGCTTTAATGTCACCACCACCAAAATCTTCCCTAATAAAGACTGAGTTATTCCAGCAAGACCAGCAAGCTACACAAAAAATAGATATACCTTCATCTTTGAATCAGCAAGCACAAGTTTTAAACCAAGGAAGTGACCCAAGGCAGAACAGAGATCCTCGACAAGCTAGAAGAATGGCAACAGAGAATAATGACAGTGTTGATTCTCGAATAAAGCCACAGGTGGTACAGAATGAGATGACTGCAAGAGATATTGCTCCAGCAAGTTTTCCAAATATTTTGCAGACTTCACTTGGCAAGGAAGAAAAAACTTCAATTTCTGCTACTCAGCCTGGTTTTAGTGGTGATAATTGGGTTTCAAGTGAAAAAGCTTCTGCAGTGCCCCAGAAAGAGTCATCTAATAGCAAATTTGAAAACACTATTCAAGTTAATTTGGAAAATGTGAGTCAAACAACTTCTGGAGAACCTTCCACATCCAAACCTTTGCGTAAAGTGCTGCTTCCAACACCTCCAAGTACATCTTTTCAGCCTAATTTCTCCACATCGAATGACAGTCAGTCTTTGCAAGATATGCATAAAGCATCATGGTCAAATGAGTCCAAGGAAGTAATGGGAAGGGATTCTTTTTCAAATACAATGTTTACTTCTCAGGAAAAGACAGTGGGTGACTTTGAACCAGAGAGAGGTCTTTCATCAGTGCAATATAACGAACAAAGAAATCCTCAGTCTCATCAATTTGCAGAACAAATGGAATGTCCATCAGTTCAGAGTGAGGGAGGACCTTCCCCACAGCACTTTGAAGAAAACCGCGCTGGACCTCCATTTTCTTTGTCGGGGCAGAAAGGAGGGCCACCACAACCACTGATGCTCAATGCACCTGGAGGACCTCATGGACCTAATTTTAGAGGACCGGCACCACAGTTCTCTGAAGAGCATGATTCTCCAAATAATGATGGGCAAAGAGGACCTCAAGCTGGAAGATTTGGAGGTCAAAAGGGTCCCATTCCTTCCTTATTTTCTGCACAGCATGGACCACCATCTCTTTTTGGTGATAATAGGGGCCCTGCCCCTTCTTATCATGGTGTTCCAAGAGGAATGTCACCGTCTCAGTTTGAAGATCATAGGGAACCTCACATGGAACAAAGGGAATTCTCAGATTCTCAGTATAATGAAATGATTAGGCCTCCCGGACAGTTTGAAGGACAAGATCCACCTCAGTTTATGGGAAACAGAGGACCTTCACCTTTTCCTTTTGGAGGTCAAAGACGACCCCCACCAGCTCAGTTTAAAGGACAGAGAGGAGGCCCTCAATTTGGAGGGCCAAGAGGTCCAGCCCCGAGTCATTTTGGTGGACCAAGAGGGCCTCACCCAAATCAATTCGAAGGGCAGAGAGGTCCAGCTCCAAATCATATACCTGGGCCAAGAGGACTTTTGCCACAGCCATTTGAAGAACGGAGAGGGAGTCCACCACCCAGGTTTGCCAACCAGAGAGGTCCAGCACCACTTCAGTTTGGAGGACCAAGAGGAGCCACACCTGCTCTGTTTCCAGAAGAAAATGAACCTCCCTCTTCTAGATTTCATTTCCAAGGTCAGTCACCACAAGGTATGAAGCCATCTCCAAGACCACTCCTGGATCTTCCAAGCCATCCACCATCCCACAGAAAAGAGATGTGGGAGGAAGCTGGACCATCTGCATCTCTTCCCAATGTTTCTGGACAGGGATCTGAGTCGGAAGGACAGTGGTCAGGATCTGACTTCCGAGAAGGCAAAAATCCTGAATTTAGAGGCCAGACCTTTGAAGGGAGACAGAGAGAAAGATATGAGGGAGGAAATAAAGATAAGGCTTTAGATCAACCGGAGCCTCAGCAAGCTGATAATCGACAAGGTAGACCCTTCGAGGAAAGACGAAGGGATCGAGAACACGGCAGACCTTGGGAAAGAGACCGTGGCAGAAACTGGAATAGAGACAGGGACTGGGAGAGACACAGAGACAAGGAATGGGATAAAAATAGAGACAGAAACCAAAACAAAGATAGAGAGAAGGATTCAGAGCGGGGTAAAGAATGGGAAAGAAACAGAGACCGAGATAGAGCAAGAACTAGAGAGAGAGAATCTTACAGAAGACGTGATAGAGAGCGATCAAGAAGCAGAGACAGAGATCGCGACAGAGACAAAGACAGGGACCGGGACCGAAGCAGGGAAAAAGAAAGAGATCGAGAGAGAGATCGAGATCGTGAAAGGGAAAGAGGAAAAGATCGCAAAGATCGGAGTAAGAGTAAGGAAATTGGTAAAGAGATGAAGCCAGAAACACCGAAGGATACTCAGAAACCAACAGAAGCGGAAGCTTCATCTTCCACTAATCAGTCATAGAAGTATGATTGATACTGTATTTCCCATAAATATGCTTTTACAACACAGCGAGGACTGAGTCAGCGTCTTCTGTATATACTGTATATTCTCACCTTTACAAAAATGCTGTTGTAAAACTAGCCTTACGAAATGCACTGACAAATTAGCAATTTTTGAACAACTGTGAATGAAAATACTTAAATAGATAAAAGGCAAGAACGTACTGGACTTTCACTTGCTGCATTTTGTGCATAATGTTTTTCTTATAAAAATCCACAGCGTTACCTGTACTGAAATTTTGTTTTTTTTCTACTTGCATCTTTATCTTAAAATTTCCATTTACAGTACCGAAATGGAAAAAGTCTAAGAAGAGCATATTGCTTTTTAAGATTATAAAGTTATGTTTTCCAGTAACTTGAATTGTAATTTTGTAAGAGAATTTAATCCAGACCTTAGGAGCCATACCTTTACATCTCATTTACATGATATTTTGGTGTCAACGTTGTTCCTACAGCACACGCGTTAAAAAAAAGGAGTCCCCTGTTGCTGTCATGTTTATTTCACACCAGAAGGGTCGTGTGTATTTAGGAAAAGGCTGCAGAAGAACAGTGTTAATAATTACTTGTGACTGATGGAGGATTGAAAACGGAATGTTGTAAGCTTAAAGTGCACTATCTTCCTTTTTATATACAGGTATTTTATGTTTTGGAATCCATCTGTTAAGTGTACAGCAAAGAACAAGTCGTACTTAGGTTTTTTCATGAGGCTAAGGGGTTTTAAATGTCGCATTTTTACAAATCTGCAATTAAAGAACATACAAGAGTAGCACCTTTATAACCAGCAAAACTTATAAAAACATCAGACATTTATTTGAAGAAGGCTAAGGCTACAAATTGGTATTCCAAGGGAAAGAAGAATGAGGTGGTTAAATAGGCCGCTAAGTCTGGTCCTTCGATTGAATTGATTCAGTGGAGCATTTTCTTTTTGTTTTGGTTTGGTTTTGCAGAATTTTGCCATAGACTTCAGAAAGATGCCCATTTTATTGTACTTTTCATTCTAAAAGTGTTTTTCTTCCAAAAAAAAAAGTGTCACTTTTTTTTGTTTGACCCTACTTAGGCTGGTAGTGTATATAAAACTCTCCACTGCAAAAGGTATAACTGCATTAGGCGTGAGAAGAAGAGTGGTGGTACTTGACGTTGTGATTCAAGAGGGAAGTTTTTCACTGTGAAATACCTTACATTGCTACTTGCCGTGTATTCTTCAAGTACGTCATTCTAAAGTACGAAATAAAACCCTGCTAATTTATTTGACCGTGTAAATTAACAGTTGGGTAAATATTTTGATATTTTTATAAAATAGTTTTGGAAATGTGAAATTAGATTCCTATAAACGTTTGCATCTTGAAGACTACGTTACAAGTAGCATGTATGCCCTGTATCTCACTACCCATTTTACAGTTCACCGTTGGTGCATGAAGTTCTCCTACATCAAGGATTTGCTGGTTGAAATGTCATCTGTATTCTGAACCCGGAGACAAAATGTTAACATGCAGAGAGGTGGTATTAAATGCAAACATCTACTATGATGTAAGATTTTTTTCTTAATGAGATGTTTCTAATTTAAAGACATACATAAAAGTATGCAAAAAGTAAGTGTGTTTGTTTAGGTTTACTTGATAGGAATTTCTGTAAATTGTATTTTATATGGCAAAATATATCACTGTACATATATGAGACTTCACAGGTTTTTGTTACTGTAAGTAGCATAAACATCTACGGAGAACTGCTGTCCATTTCTTAAATCTGTATGCTTACATTATTTTCCGAATATTGCTACTTCCCAACAAGGCACAGGGCTCGCCACAAAAGACTGATGGCACACAGGTTTCAATTCCTCATTGTTTAACAGAAGATGATGTTTGGCAGGACATCACTGACAATTGATGATTAATTGTCAGCATTCTAAAAAGCATATGAAAATCTGTGCTTATGATTGTACTCTCAGATCTAAAACATGCCCTAATTTATTCTGGAGAGGTTTTTTAATTTGAATTAGGACATTTATAATGTGTAGATTTTACACCAGAAGATCTAAAGAAAAGAAAAAATATTAATTAATGCAGGTCAGCTTTGAACTTATGAAAAATTCAGTTCACACTATTATGCATTCCTTGACTTTACATTCTTATGAAATAGATGTTTGACTTATCTTCTAGGAAACGCTCCTCTATCACAGATCACTCTGAGGAATCTGTTTGTGTTTAGGAGCAGTAAATGCATCCTCCCACAGATACAGTGGCAAAAGATCAACAGCATACAGACAGACATTAATGATCTTTTTTTTTTTTTTAAATCAAACCACAGCGTTACATAGTTTATAATGACCCAGACTTGGATTTCGAAGCAACGTTCCCGAGTTCTGCGCTGCAGTGGACAGTAAAAGCTGGGCTGAAAAGAACGTAACAATTGAACTCAATTTACAGAGGCTAAAACTGGTACTGAATTATTACCATGCATTGCAAGAAAGAGAAAAACAATTCTCTGGCTTTGTTCAAACTTTTGATTAATAGGAAACAACTTTCTCTTTTGAACTTTTTCCTATGTTTGTACTTAGCTGAATTAAGTTTCTAAAGAGTATTTTGCTAAATTTTTATGTACAAGCCTCTGAAAGGCCTGGAACAGTATAAACAGATTATTACATTTATAAAAGACTGTCATACACCGATTTTATGCATTCTAAAGCAGACTAGGCAAAAGGGTTAGAGGAGGGGAAAGGTGTGCTATGTCCAGCATGCACAGAACTGCTTTTAAAATTTCTCGCTTTGTTTCTAGAGGAAAGTCACCAGAGTCACTTTCACACTCTGGCTACACCACATACGATGGGATACACGTGGGCACGGAAAATGTCTGTGCGTGCTGCTCTGGTTAAATATGCACGGCAGTAAAGACGGCAGTAAACAGATTTTATTTGTTTAACCTCCTCAAGGGAATAAAGATTTCATGAAGTATTGACTTTTTTTTTTTTTCTTTTATTCTATTTATGAGCTAGAGTAGCATTTTTGTGCCTTTTGTGTTCTGGCTTGTTTCTAGAATGCATCTTCTGTAATAGGCATCTGTTTTTAATACTAAAATACATAACCAGCAGCAGATAGACAGCAGAGACCAACTGTACAAACAAACTGCTCACAAGGGCGAGATGTCTGTGGTGGAGAGCGTGATTCTGCGCGGACGCATTCGGATGGTCTCCGAGCAGGAGACCTCGCATCCAAGCTCGTTTTCGTGCAGTGGTGTGATAATGCTGCTTCACAAGCGCAGGAAAACGGAACTTTTTAAAGGGGCTTTGGATTAACTTTCTATTAAAGAACAGTTTTTAAACACTGGCCAACTACTAGTGTTTATAAAAGAAAGAAAAAAAAAGAAGAAAAAAAAAAAAGGGAAAAAGCCATTCTCCTACAGCAATGAAACAGAACATAGGTGTTAATTTCAAACTATTGCGGGGTTTTTTTTTGTCTCTTACAATTTTCCTTCATATTCTCTGTGCTGTCAGTGGCTGGTAACTCGTAGGTTACTGAGCAGTACCCAAACCACGGAAAAAGGTGATGGATCACGTCAGGACCTCAGAGCCCTGGCCAAACTGGTTTTTGGGAGGATTTTTAAAATACAAGTTGTAGCTTAAGAGCACACACCCATTCAACAGGCCTCGTGCTCCCGAGC
The DNA here is from genome assembly GCA_009806455.1 of Tetrax tetrax. Taxonomy (NCBI): domain Eukaryota; kingdom Metazoa; phylum Chordata; class Aves; order Otidiformes; family Otididae; genus Tetrax; species Tetrax tetrax. The sequence continues at coordinate 124,737 of WHYT01016883.1, read as the reverse complement.
TCCAGTGCCCTGCTCTGACAGGAACTGGCACTAAACACAACTTCCTCCCGCGGGCGGCCGAGTTCCTAAACCTTGTGCTGGTGAAAAAAAAAAATTCCCTTTCATGGGTGTTCGTGTTCAGCGGGGCGGCCTGGTGCGGAGAAGCAATGCCGAGCTCCCGTTCCACGGCCTGGCGTGGAAAAAAAAAACAAACAACCCTCGCGTTCACGTTTAGCGGGGAGGCCTGGCCCCGGGGTGGGAGAAGGCGAATTCCAGGCAGCCTGCCCTCGGCCGC
>WHYT01016883.1:110547-124443 GCA_009806455.1 Tetrax tetrax | reverse complement strand
CGCCCGGCGGGTGGGTGCGGGCGGGCCGGTTTGGCCGCTGGCCGGAGCGTTGGGGTGGGCAGAGCGGGCGGCGGGCTCCCCCTCCTCCGCCTCCCCTTCCTCCGCCTCCCGGTCGTGAGCCGAGGGCAGCCTCCGCCCGCCGCGGCGGGGAGCGCAGCGCCCGGCAGCTGGGGCCGGGCCCTCCGCCATCCCCCCCCTCCCCGGGGGCCGCGTTGGGGCCCGCGGGCACTCGGCGGCTCCTCCGAGGGGGCCGTAGGCAGCGGCGTGCCCAGGAGGGCGGGTGTCGGCAGGGGAGAGCCGTTTGTTGTGAGCAGTCTGCGTTGGAGTTGGGGGTGGGGGGGTTCCGCTGGGCTCAGGGGGCCGCCGGCGGGGGGAGGCATGGTCGGAGCGCCCGGCACCCCGCTCTCCGGAGCTGCTTCCCTGCCTCGTTACCTCGCGGTGGTACAGAACCAGCATTAACTGCGGTTTGGTTTTGCGTGTTTAAATGGATAGTACTGGTAATTTTTGCAGGTTTTATGGTTTACTGTTGAAAGAGACGTTGGTAACTGATTAGGTTTACTGTAGTCATGTCAGGATCAGCCCCAGAGGAGCCTCAGACCTCCATTCCTCAGAGCACAGCTAGTGTTCCTGATCCCGCTCCCGTTGCTGTCGGACCTGGAGGCCCAAGTGACCTTTCCTTTGGTGAGCAAAATCTTAGCTTCACCACCACAGACGTCAGCCTGGTGGAGATGATGGAAATTGAGTACACCCAGCTGCAGCACATGCTTCACTCACACACGGAGGCACAAGCTAGTGAAGGTGAAGTGGAAGCTAGGCGCAATTCTTTCTCCTTGCCTGTTAATCCTGCAGAGTCCCCTCTGCACCAGACCTCGCTGAACACCAGTGAGGAGGGGTGTTCATCCAACAGCTCTGGGACCCAGTCGGTTTACCCAGTTGTCTGTCAGTCAGGATTACCTTCTGACAGCAGTTTGCTAAGTTCGAACCCACATTTGGGCTATGCTGACTTGCAGGAGCTCAGAATGATGTTACTTAGTGAGTCCAACCTCCCTTTGAACCAAACAGATAAAATGCCTCCCAGTAGCTCTGTAGAAGTCCCAGGACGCAGTTTAGTAAAAGTTAAACATGGTGAAAATTTTGTTGGGACGAATAGAGGAAACATACTTGTTGAAAATTCGGCACTGGCACCAGAGCCTAGATCTAAACCTGCAGTCAGAGTTCGGTTGGAAGACAGATTCAGCAGCATCCAGACAGAAAACCCCAGATGTCAAGAACCCCAAGAATCTGGAGTAACTCTTAACAAGTGTGTTGCAATTCATTTTAGTTTATGTTGTTAAACTATGTATCCTCATAAACTACGTATCATGACGTGTAGTTTAAAACTGATTTTCTACACGAAACCTAAGAACAGTACTTTTTTGAATACATGAGATGATGGCTTGGACTTTTTTCAAGCTGTGCCAGTCAAATGTGGTTGCAGCTCCGCTGACCTCAGCGTAGGACCCTGTGTATATTGCATAAATGGCACAGCATGTAGTTCCAAAATTAATTAATTTACAACTTTATCCTTGCAAACAACATGTAATGTAACTAAAGGTGAGAGAAGAACATTACGTATTTTTAACATGCAGCTTGCTAAAAGCAAAGTAGATTTTTTCATAAAATATTAAGAGCAATTGATCGGTGTCATAAGGTGGAGGCCTGACTATGGGAAAAACTTTGAGCAAAAATACTGTTCCACAGTCTGGCCCTGTAGCTCTATTAGTATGCTGGCAAAACATTTTATTGAGGCATAAAGTTGAATTGTTACTGCACAGAACAAAATACTTTCTCAGCTGGTCTTTTTCTTTGTCCCTGAAGTAGGCAGTGTGGCCAGAACAATGATTTCTGTGTACAGTAAATGTAAGTGGTTTCTTGGTGAGAGTTACTAGAAGTATGTGTAGCTGTAAGTTTTTCTGCACTTATTTCGAAGTAGTCAGTCTTGTATGTTTTCTGTGTTGTTTTGTTGTTGTTGTTGTCTGTTTGTTTTTTAAGTTTAGTAACACTGGTTCGACAGCCCTCAGAACTGATAGGTGTTCCTCTTCATCAGCAAGAAAACAAGTGTGCTGCATTAGGGAAAAATAAGACTGCACCTGCCACGCCGCCTTTACAGTTCACATACCCCTTATTTACCATGAGCGCGTGTCCTGCCGCAAGTGCCAATCCTCCCCAGGCACAGGTAGGTGAAGCGTTCACCACCAGCCGTAGGCTGCTGGTTTCAAATGCTGATAACGTTAACCTCTCTGCTGTAACCTAAGTCAGAAGGTTTGCGTTGAACTGTGGCTTGGTTTCAATAGGGATGGTCACAATAAGCTGTAATGCAATTTATTTATTCTTTTGCTAACCTATAAGATGATCAAAAGTGTTTTACTCAAATCAGTTGTGTGGCATTTGTAGTAACGTGCATCCAGGTAATGATCAGTAGGCCATCAGTTCTCTTACTAGAAAGATTTATTGTTTTTTTTTCTTGAGTTTATCGGAGTATCATCAGCTTCATGTGCACAAGACAAGGAGGAGTAACTTAGGAACATTTTCTATGGTTCCTTTTTTTTTCCTAATTAATGTTGATGGAAAAGATTTTTTTTTCCCCCAACTTGCAGTAACCTCTGAAGCAAATGTCAGAGGTATCCCCCAGAAGTTCAGCATGCTGCTAAAATCCAATGGTTGTGGTGTGCAGAAGGAATTGGGATTTATTCTGATACCACACATTGAATCACAGGGCTAAAACTTAGGAAGTTAACATAAGGATATCAAAATAGTGTATTTTTTAATGTATATGGCCCTGTAAGTATTTCCTTTTTCCTTTTCACAGACCTCTGGAACGTCTTGCACTATTTTGGAAGCTGCCAAACATCAAGACCTTGGGATACCCAAGACATTTTCTTTCTGCTATCAGGAAATTGACTCCACAAAGCAGACAGTAGGCACTATGAATAAAGCTTTGCCTGAGGAAGTTTGGATTAAAGTTGGAGGTAAGCCATTTATCTTCTTTTCACTTTGCTTTCTCTTGGCCTTCAAATCTACATTTTTTTTTCTGAATTTTTGTGTTCTTTAGAATTAATATGAATTTAGTGAATCATATGAAGTATGGTTTTTATGTCTGAGATGCACTATAGGCAAGATAGAACTAGATTTCTCCAAAAAAGTTCAACACCTCTGAGTTCAGCTGTACTTTCAAAATTGTTTAGCACTTCTGGCTTGAAATGAGAAAACCCGAGGTTGCAACGTACCTTTGAAAATCTGAGCCTGGAGTAGGCAACTGGTTTCTTTCTACACTTTTTCACCCCAAAGTTGATAGGGCAGATCCAGTCGGTACCAAACTGAAGAGCATTTAAAGGACTGCCTCAAGTGCTGATCAAAGGCAGGCATGATCTCGGTGGGTTCTCTGAGAAAACGGAAGCTGGGTGGATTTTGAAACAGCAGGCAGTGCCTTGGGGCTCCCAAAGGGCATGCGCTGCTGTAAGAGTCAGTCTAGGATGGCAATAAAGCCTCAAAGATTATGCCACAGAAATAAAGCAACAACAAAAAAATATTCCATGATCTTCATTTTCAGTGATGAGTGGGAGGGTTATAAATAGGTTCTTCTTTTCCTCTTTGTTTTTCCAAGAAGATGCCTTATGCAAGCAAGCGATAAACAGAAGTTGCAGCCAAATAAGCTCATTGGATACAAACGTAGCTCGCAAACCTCTTGGTGAAATTCAAAATGTGCGTGGTGATAGCCAGAGTATTGCATCTGCCCAGGGTCCCTGGCAGTCAGCACAGTCAAACGCAGGCATGCAGGCACGAAGCGGTGCGCAGGACGGAATCGCTCAGCGCAGAGAACGACATAACCGCATGGAGAGAGACAGAAGGTAATTTCTGCGAGGAGCGGCAAGACAAAGCTTTTGAAGCCTAAAATGCTGATACTGTAATCTGTCGTGAGCCTGAATAAAATGTAAATCTGACGTATTTTGCTTTACCTATGAGGAAAAGCAGTGCAGGTGGTGAAGTTTGGTGTTTGTCAGAGGAAAAGAAAACATGTATGTTTCGTTGTGGTTTTCTTTGTTGGTTTTTACTCTGTAAACAAACAAAAGGAGAGATTTCAAAACATTTTACCAGCTATATGAAGATAAGATAACCTGTGTATAAGGTGACTAGTATACAAACGCAAAACTTGTACAGAACACAAATAAGTCTCCCAAGTCCAGGGTGTAGCACACCTGAGTGGTCTTCCTTCGTTCGCTTATCTCCTCCCCGCTCCCCCGCGGGTTGGTAACCTTTGTGTTTGCCTGCAGGCGCAGGATCCGGGTTTGCTGTGACGAGCTGAACCTTCTGGTTCCGTTCTGCACCGTCGATACGGATAAGGCCACCACTTTACAGTGGACAACCGCGTTTCTGAAGTACATCCAGGAGAGGCACGGGGATTCGCTGAAACAGGTTTTAAATCTGATTTCGTTTTTGTTCTTGATAAAAAGGTGAAATGTGTTAAAGGTGTCATACCATAGCTAAAAGTGTATGGACTGCTTCTGCTTGATGCTGTTTGTGAAGGATGTCTGTATCATTAAAACTTCCTTTTAATTTATTTTTTTTTTTTAAATAGCTGTCCTCCTCAATAGTTTCAGTTCAGGAGTGTGAAATCATAGGTTGTCCTCAGTCAGGGTTTTCAAATCTAATTTATTTATTTAATATTTTTTGTTTGTTTGTTTTGTTACCTCTATTCCTGAGCCTGATATTATCTGGACAACAATGTAGAATTGAGGTCCTCCTCAGTCATTCCCCCCCGTCCCCCCCTCCTTGATTTCTGTTTTCTGCTCGTTTCGCATTGTCACCTCCTACTAGCTTTCATGAACTGGTAGCTAAGTGGTGGGGTTCACAGCTACACGCCCCCACCAGCTCAGAGTGGGCGAGAGCAGTAAAGGCTTAGATGCCCTAGAAGCAGCGCCTGTGCAGCCACACCAGGAGCTGCACCTCAGAGTAGTTCTGGCTCTGCTGAATATCTTGAGAGTAGACGGAGTGTGTGTGGGAGTAGCTGCTCGTCCAGGTACTGCTGTGGCTCCTCAGCGCCTCCGAGTCAAGGTGTATTGATTTTTTCCAAAACACTAGTGAAACAAAAACATACATCTCAAGTAAATAGCTACATTAAACATAATTGTTATTTATTTTTGTATTTTGATTTTTAGGAGTTTGAGACTGTGTTCTGTGGTAAAACAGGCAGGAGACTAAAAGTAGCAACATCAGACTCGTTTGTAACGTGTCCAGTGCAGGAAAACATGCACGGCTACGGAGACCAAGTGTTCTGAACTGACGCCCTGAGTGCTGTGACAAGCGTGGCTAGCTAACAGTGGCCCCAGTTGTATTTTATTATTTTCTCCATTTACATGCTGAATATGAATTGCAAACTACAACTTGTAAAAATATATAAATAGAGCTTTAAAGAAAATATTCTTTATGCAAAATAGAAATGAAAGTTACCTCCAGCTATAGCAATCAGTGCCCTGTTAGAGGGGCTTTGGGGCCAGAAGCTACAAGAACATGTCATGACAGCTGAGTATTTTTCCCCTTTAGTTATTAAAAACTATGTTCATTTTCTGTTTGGGGTTCTACTTTGGAGTTTTTTAGTTGAGTGGGTGAGGTTTTGTTTTTTTTTTTTGTAAAAAGATGATCCAATACAGTTAGGAATAGTTGTAGAACATCAATCTGTCCTGTTACTTTTTAAGAATACATTTGATTCTAGTCATTAAATGTAAAAAGAAATTAGTTACCATATTATAATGCCTACTTTCCATTAAAAATTTAAAGGCTGTATTGGTTAGTTGAGTAAGCGCATACTTTCTAAACCGTGCTGATCTTATGACGTTCACATTTGCCATACATATTTTAACATACTTGGCCCCAAAGAGGAATACAACGGTGTTAGCATTTTTTTTAAATACAGTACTATTTTTAGTGTCTATCACACAACTGTGCAACAGTTTCTTGTCTTGTTACTTTAGTCCAAGAGTGGCATATTGTAAACAGTAGATTATTTAAATGTAGAAACTATTTTAGTATTTAAAGATTAATACGACTCCTTTGTTCATAAGCTTTAGCATATAGGGCAGAAATAGAATATTGTGTGAGCTGAGAGTGGTTTTATTCATTTTTTTTAAAATAGATAATGCTAGCAGGTTTTAAAGTAGAAAAAGGTCTCTCAAAATAAATACTGTCTTAAATCACGGATATGGACAATTTTGCAGCAATTTATTTCCAGACAATCTGAGTAAAACCACTTCTGGAAAATGCACTTCAGCTGAGTTAATTTGATGTGTATAATGACACTTACAACATCACAAAGAAAAGGTTAAAAAAAATCTCCTTTTATTTTTACAACAGTTCATACAGGAGTGTTTGGCTGGACTTTAGAAGAGCATCCTTTCTTATTTGGCGTTTCATTCCCAATTACTGTGCAAATAGCTTAAGTAGAGGTCGTGAAAATGCTGTTACTTAATTTCCATTATTGTCAAAGGGAAATACACAAAAATTCTCCCCTGTAAATTGAAATATGTACATTACACCTTTTGCAGAACTTGATTGCAAGAGGATTACTATTTCCTAGTCTTGGCACGTACTGGAGGTGCAATCTGACAATTGCTAATTGACAGCACATACATAAGCTAGGGTCTTTACTTAGGCCAGAATCTTAGGATACTAAAATATGGGATATTTAAATGCCTGATTTCCACTGCTGGAAGTGGCAGTTTGGTGCCTGAACGCCTTAACAACGTCTGTCCTAGCGCACAAACCTGCGTAACTGAAGTCAGCGGGAGCCGCACCAAGGAATTCGACTGACAAGGCTCAAATGTTTATACAGAAAAAATCTTGATCTTAAGCACAGTTAGAGCTGTGATGGTAAAAAGGTACAACACTTCCTCTTGCAGGTCTCTTGAACACAGGGAGAAAGGGAAGGTGAGATTGCTTAGCAGTAAAATTTCTGGAAAATATTTGGGGGGAGGAGAAAATACTCATAAAGCATCTTTTAATTAAGGTTTTCATCTGATGCTTTCTTTTTCATAGAACTGTGTCAAGGTCTTCACTTAATACAATAGAAGGAACATCTGTCCATTTATCACTAGGAGGATTCTGTCTGTTTTCTTACAATGCACTGTTTATTTAAATATTCAGTCACTTCACTTCTTGTACCGTTGCTTTATGACTTTTTGGAAGTTGATGCTCCGACAGCTCCCATGCAAGCCGACGTGTCACATATTCCTGGAGTTCCCTGTGCCCCAATAGCACCAGGAGTACCAGGATCCCCTGGAAGACCGGGTTCACCCTGAGCACCATCACGCCCATTTTTAGTAATTCCAGGTACACCAGGTGGTCCTAAACAAGAAGGGGAAAAAGATTACAGAAATTATTTCCTTCTCTTTTTTTTTTTTTTTAATTTAATATATGTATGTTACTTTTAGAGTTCTTAAAATACTTTGAGTGTCTGTATGTCAGACTTGTTATGGCCTGTTGAGTACAAGGTGTTGAATAAATTTAGCCTGAAGCTGGAGTATGTGTGTTGGATTTTTTAGAGCACCTTTGCCTGCGCTGGAATTACCTTGGTATCGGCGAAGGCGGATGTTCAGTATCACGCTCTCGGTACTGCACGTAGAACTGGATTCCCTCCCAGTACTGCCTCAGTGTAGGGCTCCACGAGTAATAACCAGTCACTTGTAACCAGGATTATTTTACATCATCCCCGAAGGGTTTGCTCAAGGGCTGGCCTGGGTGAGGAGCTCACAGCTTACTCATTGTGACAAGATAGATCTCTCCCTCAGCTTGCTCCTTAGCAGGAGACCTTCAGCTGCCTCAGTGCGCTGCCCCTCCTCAAGTCTGGCTGTAATTAAGATTCTGTGTAAGGGAAGGAGAGGGGAGAGAACGACGGTACGGAACATCCCCCTGACGTTACACAGGAGCAGACAGAGAGATGGGGCCTGGTTCTTTTTGTTCATGTAAGTGATGAATTGCATCTACTGTTGATCCCCTTACGTTTCACGTGTAGGACAAACGCTCTCAGTATCCAGTATGTGAAACATGGCCTTTTTTTATACACTTTGAAAAATAAAACATTTATGGATTACTGCCATTATTTTACAGAAAAATCTAAAACAGTATAAATATTCTGGTTTTATGAAATTACGTGGATGCAGAGGCTGCTTTTGGTGCCTGTAACAATCACTGTGCAGATGTAATCACAATTAGAAAAGCTGCTTTAATAGGCAAGCAAAATAAATAATATTTTTCCAAGTTTCTAATAGATATTCATTAATTTGCATAAATTAATCTTTGAATCCTCTGATGAAGGATTCATGACTTTGGGAATTGTCAAAAAGACACATGTCCACCAGGGAACAGGCAGCAGGCACGATCCTTCTGCCTTCACCTGGAGCCAGAGCCTCACAGTTGTTAGACCCCTTTAAATGAACAGATCCACTGCTTGGTAATTAACTCCTGGTGCCTGCGTGTGAAGCACCACTGGAAACAACCTTCTGACCCCGCGGGAGTAGTTAGGAAGGGTTCTGACTTCCCACTCTGTAAAAGCCCCTGACCTTTCACAGCCATTAGTGGAAGAAAGCAAGAACAAATGAAGAGTCTGGCTGTCCCAGCAGCCTTTTCTCAAAAACATTCTCCAAAGCATTTAGGACTAGACAGGAGTGGTGTGAAGAGGGGATGTGCTAATTAATTTCTACTCTTCAAATTGTCGCACCTGCTGTACCCACAGGAAAACCACCCTACTGTAGGGATTTCCAGGACACAGTGATGATAATGTACTGCCAACAGCAAGCAGGGCTGTCCCTCCTCAGCCTTTGCTTTCTGCGTGGTTTATTGAATTATTTGCACAGCCTTACCTTGAAGTCCTTGATCGCCGTCAGGCCCATCAATACCTTGACCAACAGGTCCTTTATCTCCCTTTTCGCCCGTGTCACCTTTAATCAGAAAGAGACAATTTCAGCAATGAGCTGTGTGCTGCAGCTGGATCTAAAGACAGGAAGGGGGAAGACCAGGGGAAGCTCGAAATCCTCGGGACATTGCTAGGATCTTTGCTTACACTGCATCCCTAGAGATGCCAAACTGCCCAAGGCCTGACCTTTTCTCCTCCACTGCTGAACTTAGTACAAGTTTGCAACTTATTTCAGTAAAAGAGCAGCAGGTTGGTTCAGTCTTACCTCTGGGACCAGGATCCCCGAGCTCTCCTGTTGGCCCTCTGTACCCAGGGGGCCCACGAGGACCGGGATGCCCAACACTTCCTGTAGCTCCAGGAGGACCTGGGGGACCAGCTGGGCCAGGACGGCCCGTCATTCCAGGAGACAAAGGCTTTCTCAGATTAGCAGCTAACTGTGCAATTTGATCTGAAATGAACAATTAAAAATTGCATGTCTTAACATTTTTACTTTTTGCTTGTCATCTGCCACCAAGTGTGCTTCTCTGAGTCAGCAGCTGAAAGCTGGGTGTCTGACAGTAAAGCAGAGCTGCACGCTTGGGCAGATCTTGCTCCTTGCCACTCCTACACAGTTACTGCTTGTGGCAGAAAGAAAGTAAACAATCTGTCCTCTCAGCTCATCTATGGCTTTTTATTTTTTTAAATCTCCACAGAGGGTGATTTTAGTCAGAAATCAGCAGGTGTTTTAAGCCATTGATATTTCTCATTTCCTAAACCACTTTAGAAGAGGTCAAGTATTTTAGAAAATGATACTTAAATAATTAAAACAAGTTTTCTGAAACAATATTTCACAGTGTAACTTCATCCCAGATGGTGAACGTAACCTCTAAATGCAGACCAGTAACTCCAGAGAAAGAACAACGCTCCTTGGGAGCTGGGTCCCGCCCGGAACCCTGCCCCAGGGCGACGGGAGCCGGAGTTCAGGATGACCCAGGTTAGGGCAGACACTTGCACCAGCCAGCGCTTGGCAGCGTGCCTGCACAAGACTTGTGTCAAAGCTGCTGTCAGCACACTGCATGAATAATTTTAAAATACTAATTTTAGAAAAATAAGAGATATCCCAGACAACAATAATTTCCTTACGTTAAAGGTCAACGTATTTTTTCTTATTAAGACAGAAAAATAACAAATGTCAGGAACCACCTTCTGTTCAGGATCTACTCCTCTTCAATTAAATATAGTAATGAAAGTCAGTTTTCTCCCAGTAGCACTCACCGTTTATCATTTCCCCACAGAGTTCTCTTATGTGTTGTTCACTTGCCTCTTTGCCCTGCAATTAACGGAAGGCAGCTTTACACAAAGCTATCAGTAATCATCCCTGGCAGAAGCTGAAGGAGGTGAAACTCATTTCCAGCAGCTCAGTAAGAAGCATAGGATCCCACATGAAGAGCAGGGGTGGTTTTTTCCCCCTTTTCAAAATATGACTGCTTTAATTTAGACGCTCTGTCATACTAATGACAGAGATTAGTTTTAGTGTTAGGCCAGATATTTAATCTGGGGCTTATTTGGCCTTTCCCGAAGGATGAAACATGAGCTCTGCACCAAGACAGAGGTCTAACATTTGAAGCGGTGAACAGGAGTTGTACTTTTTAATGATCAACTTCGGACTCGCTTTTTCAGTGGGACCAGTGCCTTACAGCACGTTCCAGCGGATGCAGATAACCTGTCCGTGCGTCGCTGAGAGAAGATGAATTCTCCAAGCCACGCATTTTTGCAGATTTTAATTCTGCAGCTTGCAAGCCGTTAATCTTTTTGCACTGTAAACTCTTGATGCAAGACTGTTAGCCTGCATGCACAGCTGCCTACTTTTGCCTGCTCAGAAGCAGGACCTTATTTTTTGAACGTGCATCCAAATCCACGTTCCCTTTATTCCCTTTGTGACTCCTTGACTGCGCCCCGGCAGCGGGCGATACTTACAGGAGGCCCAGGTTTGCCCGTGATGCCAGGAACGCCTTGCTCCCCCTGATGGCCCATGGGCCCTGGATGTCCTGGGATCCCTGGTACTCCAGCTGTCCCGTTAGGTCCTTGGACACCTTTTGGACCAAGTTCTCCTCTTTTTCCTGGCTGTAATGAAGAGGGAGGGGAAAAAGAAAAAAAAACACCATTCTTAAAACAGAAGACATGGTCTGTTATTTTGTCATAGCGATTAATTAAGCTTTTCTTTGGGTTTCCCTAACTGATCTGGCTGATTGTCTACGTTTCTCACATCGTACGGGTGATTTTACATACATAGGTCACAACAGTAAGAATCCATGCTGCAGCAAAATGATCAAACACATCTGGATGTTCTGAATGCCACAGAAAATTGTCATTTTCATAGATTTTGTAGCATGGCTGTGACAAAAATGTTTCTAGGAAATGAACACCAGAACATACTTTATGGAGATACATCATGGAAAGATGCAATAGGCATGTTCACATCCAAACCTTTCGGGGCATGAGCCTGCAGTGCCTGACACGTACCTCTCCTTTTTGGCCGGGGGGACCAAAGGGACCCTGTTAGAATGAAAAGGGAAATAAAGATCCATTCAGAAAATGCACATCTAAAGTCCAATATCCCAAGCCCAGGAAGTCACGATGACGGGATGCTGGACACCAGACTCAGCTCGGGCACAACAGGGAGAGGCCCAGACTTGCCCTGGGTACCGATGCTGAACGCAGGGCCAGGCAACATGGCCACTTCTTGAGATGGACCAAACCCCCAAGGACAGAGCGATTCGACCTCTCTGAGGAGCAAAATGCCAAGGAGCACTGAAATACCACTGTTCTGCAAAGGCCACACTGTCTGTCTGGTGCTTCCTGAAGACAGGAGGAGAGCTGACGCACACTGTTAATGTGGTGGTGGAAAGGCTCGGGTTGCCATTTCCTTTTCACAGCCAGCCCAGTTGCAGCTCTTGGACAGTTAATTCTGACTGACCACATTAGTCCTTGACTCATGGTTCTCTAGACCCATCTGTTATTTGAGGAGTCACTTCTACTGAATTTAAGGCCACCTACCAGTTCTCCTTTGTCGCCCGGGAGGCCATCTGCTCCAGCAATGCCCTGAAAGTGAGAGACCAGAATTAACACCGCACTTACTGGTGCACAAAGCTCACTCAGACTTGGGTAACCTCAGCTCCTAAGGGAGATGGGAGCACTTCACAGCTGATACAGCTGCTCTAGCAAAAAGAAGTTCTCCGCTCCCAAAGCTGAACTCTAGAGTAGCTGTTCCCCTGTTGACAATGGCACTCGTGGTGCAAGGCAGCTTGCACGAGGACGAGGTGCCCTTTGCAACAAGCTGGTACTTGGATGAAAGGCTGAATTTGTACAGATGACAGCCCTGATGGGGTGGCCATGAAAGACATCAACAGCTTGGCACTGGCATTTCTCTTACAAGGAACCTAAACTTCAGGTTCCTCAGCTCTGGGTCTCACAGAAAATGTGGGTTTGCAATGACAACTAAACATTCGGTGTCCAGTGTAACTGTGCCCTCTGGGTTTCCTCAGGGGGAAGAGCCACCCGCAGAATGGCTTCATCCCACCCTTAGACAGAAGGACCCTAATTTACAAGTGGCTAAAGCTCTGGTGACACTAATTTTATGAGCCGTGAAAAGGAGCATCAATTAACTGATTGCCTCTATTAAGCCAACAGCAGCATCGAGCATCTCTTGGGGTCACACAAATGGCAGCACCCACGGTACGGGCAGCTCATCCTGCGCCGAACGCTCTGCAGCAGAGTTGGCTGATTACGTGGCAATTAGAAAAATATAATGAACATTGTTACGGTGACTCTACGGCTTTAGGGAGGAAGTTTTTTCGAGAGAAATACAGGTGAGGTCGGTCTTTCCCTCAGCAACAGAACAGGGAGCACACAGACACTGACACTGGTAAACAAAAAAAAAGCAACACTTGCTGGAAAGCACTCATTTTCTGCAAAAACACAGTCATGCATTAACGAAAATAACATATTTGATGAAAACTGACTCGAAAGCTCATCACTGAGACTAATCCAGCTATGGAAGTTAAGCAGCAAAAAGTAAAAGATTAAGTTAGTCTATTAGTGTGCCAAGCTTTGAGGCTAGGAGGAGCCCTCTTGCACATGAAGTTCAGAGAAAAGCTGTGCTTGTAAACTGAGCTCGAGCACGCCTCGTGGTTACAAAACACACAGCGGGAGCCCAGCGTTTTTATCACAGCATTTTCATGGGTCTCTGTTAGAACAGACTACGTTTCTTTCGCCAAGGCAGGAAAATCAGGACCAAAGAGGGGTTTGTTGGCGTCTGCTCCAGAATATTTTCATTTGAGGGAAGGAAAAGCCATTTGTATTGTTAAATCTGTGCCTAAGGTATGGTTGAACTGCCTTTGCTGACTACAGCATGAAATTCATCCCAGGGAGATGATCAGCTTCACTTACCTGGTTGCCTTTGGGACCAGGAACACCAGTAGGACCCTAAGAATAAGTAAAAGGCGGCAAATGAGCTCAGACTGTTGTTTTCCTGTGAATTCCTGGTGCGGTTAGACATTCACTCGCTCAGCAAGGGGCTGGGAATTAGTCTCCTAACTGCCAAGTAGGAGGGACCACATTTTTTTCATATCTCTCAGAAACAAGGAGAGATGTTAAGGATCCGCTGGTTTTGTAGCACACTCTGCAGTCACCGGGTTGTGTTGCAGGACCATTTCTCAGGCCTCTTGCCTACAGCGCTGAGCAGCTGCCAGACCAGGCAAGATCTCCCAGCTTAGGCTTGGTGGTCTTCTGCCCACCAAGTCCTCATCCAGTCAGACCAGAAAGGCTTTCTTGACATGGCTGGGCACTGCACTGCTCCCCACCTGCCTGACACGGGTTAACGACATCCTCCTCAGTCTCGTAAATAAAACTGAGTTCTGTGCTTTTAATCCTAGTCTTTAAAAACCTGTTTTGCAAAAGTCATCTTTCACATC
>WHYT01016883.1:84587-99848 GCA_009806455.1 Tetrax tetrax | reverse complement strand
CATGAAAGACATCAACAGCTTGGCACTGGCATTTCTCTTACAAGGAACCTAAACTTCAGGTTCCTCAGCTCTGGGTCTCACAGAAAATGTGGGTTTGCAATGACAACTAAACATTCGGTGTCCAGTCTAACTGTGCCCTCCGGGTTTCCTCAGGGGGAAGAGCCACCCGCAGAATGGCTTCATCCCACCCTTAGACAGAAGGACCCTAATTTACAAGTGGCTAAAGCTCTGGTGACACTAATTTTATGAGCCGTGAAAAGGAGCATCAATTAACTGATTGCCTCTATTAAGCCAACAGCAGCATCGAGCATCTCTTGGGGTCACGCAAATGGCAGCACCCACGGTACGGGCAGCTCATCCTGCGCCGAACGCTCTGCAGCAGAGTTGGCTGATTACGTGGCAATTAGAAAAATATAATGAACATTGTTATGGTGACTCTACGGCTTTAGGGAGGAAGTTTTTTCGAGAGAAATACAGGTGAGGTCGGTCTTTCCCTCAGCAACAGAACAGGGAGCACACAGACACTGACACTGGTAAACAAAAAAAGCACTCATTTTCTGCAAAAACACAGTCATGCATTAATGAAAATAACATATTTGATGAAAACTGACTCGAAAGCTCATCGCTGAGACTAATCCAGCTATGGAAGTTAAGCAGCAAAAAGTAAAAGATTAAGTTAGTCTATTAGTGTGCCAAGCTTTGAGGCTAGGAGGAGCCCTCTTGCACATGAAGTTCAGAGAAAAGCTGTGCTTCTAAACTGAGCTCGAGCACGCCTCGTGGTTACAAAACACACAGCGGGAGCCCAGCGTTTTTATCACAGCATTTTCATGGGTCTCTGTTAGAACAGACTACGTTTCTTTCGCCAAGGCAGGAAAATCAGGACCAAAGAGGGGTTTGTTGGCGTCTGCTCCAGAATATTTTCATTTGAGGGAAGGAAAAGCCATTTGTATTGTTAGCATGAAATTTATCCCAGGAAGATGATCAGCTTCACTTACCTGGTTGCCTTTGGGACCAGGAACACCAGTAGGACCCTAAGAATAAGTAAAAGGCAAATGAGCTCAGACTGTTGTTTTCCTGTGAATTCCTGGTGCGGTTAGACATTCACTCGCTCAGCAAGGGGCTGGGAATTAGTCTCCTAACTGCCAAGTAGGAGGGACCACATTTTTTTCATATCTCTCAGAAACAAGGAGAGCTGTTAAGGATCCGCTGGTTTTGTAGCACGCTCTGCAGTCACCGGGTTGTGTTGCAGGACCGTTTCTCAGGCCTCTTGCCTACAGCGCTGAGCAGCTGCCAGACCAGGCAGGATCTCCCAGCTTAGGCTTGGTGGTCTTCTGCCCACCAAGTCCTCATCCAGTCAGACCAGAAAGGCTTTCTTGACGTGGCTGGGCAGTGCACTGCTCCCCACCTGCCTGACACGGGTTAACGACATCCTCCTCAGTCTCGTAAATAAAACTGAGTTCTGTGCTTTTAATCCTAGTCTTTAAAAACCTGTTTTGCAAAAGTCATCTTTCACATCCATCCCAGGGGCAGGAACTCAGTTTTCGTGGGGATTTATATGTGCTCCTGACTTTGAGATTCACAGAACAACTTTGCCACAGGAATAAAATACATTTAGATGATGAACTGATTATCACCCTAGGAATAATCCAGGCAGCTTGAAAAATCCTTCCAACTTTAGCTACCCAGCATTCACAGAGAGGACATGAGACACTGTCGGCCCAATTCTGTGATTTTGGGTCCATTTAGCAGCGCCAACAAGGAGTTCAGGAGAACCCCGGAATATTTTCCCTACTGCAAAATCTACTTAGGAAGTTCAACCTTTTGTCCTTCAAGCGGGATTTCTACAGCACAGTCATCAATCTGGCATCTGCAAACTGATCTTTTTTTAATAACTAGATCTGGAGATTGCTCAGCAGAACAGAGGAGGACAAACACATATAATAAGGGCATGTCATTTTGCTCAAGTGAAGCACTGAGCGATTTCTATTAAAGAAAAAATAATTCTTGGCAAAACAGACAATGGAATGTGGAAATGCAATAATTCCCATTTTATGTTTGCCGATGGCAAAGGAGATATATTCCTTTCTGAGCATTATCATCCAGATTTATACCTCCAACTTCAGAGAGTCCTAAAGCTCCCTGAAAGTTTATGGCAATAAAACACAGCTTAATCACCAAAGACTGTGTCCTGCAAGGAGCAGTCCCCGAAAAAAAAAGCCTAGCCCAAAAGATTTTGATTCAAAACTGTGTAATTCCCAGCAGTGGTGATTCCCAGCAGCAGAAACAGGTGACAGGGCTTTAGGACTACCAGCTCCACGTCCACTGGCTGTCTTCACATTTGTGTCACTCTGTCAGTTAAACACAACTAAAATTTTTTGCCAAGCATCTGGTGATGCCAGTATGGAGCCGAGAGTCATTGCCCCACGTGGCTGCCAGCATCCAGAATCCCCAGGAATCTGACCGTAATAAAAATTCTTTGGAAAAATATTTACCTATTACTACCACAGTCAGCAATAAGAGTCAAATCTTTCCCCTCCCCAGTATCCCAGTCTAAAAAGTGGTTTATATAAGGTCTCAGTGCTGTTTAACGCACTAAACCTCTTGTATTTCTCATGCCAGTAAATACACTGATACACTGCTTTGTATTCCTGGCCACAGCCAGCACAAGGACTGTGAAAAAGCAGATCAGTACCTGTTAACTCAGCCTGGCAGTAATATATTCTTTTTTTTTTTTTTTTTCAACGAAAAAAAGCCACCATCGATTTCAGGAGAGGGTGATGGGTTAGCTGCCGCTGGGGCAGTGGAATGGTTTCCATCGTGCATTGAGTTCTCGCTGTCCGTGGCAGGAGCAGCAGGCTGGGTGGGCACAGCCAGGGCGATACCTGCCGCGCCCTTTGTGCACCATCACCCCCGGCAGCACAGGCTGTTTGAGCTCTAACGACACACTCTGAGGTTTTGGGGTCTTCCCAGCCCAAATCTCGTGCCCAGTAATAAATGTGGCAACCGGCACAGTCCTCGTTGCTGCCCGCGCAGAGGACTACGGGCGCGTGTGGCTGTCACCGACACCAGTGGGATGGGGTGGGCAGATGGAAGTTACTCTGAGTACCAGTTGCACACGTGGAGGTGGAAAGCCATCCAGCGTTATCCAAACCTCCTACAGAATGTTTTCCTGGGGAAAGCTGATAAGGAGCTGAGGTGTTAAGAAACAACCAACAATTGCACCTTAGAGTAACTACACCTAACTTCAGAGCCAGAAATAAAAATTTTTTCTTCTTCTTTTTTTCTTTAAGCATAACATTTTCCCTCCCCCTGCTTGCAACAGCTCTCTGGACACCGCGTTGCTCTGTGCAGGGGCCTCTTCCTCTCTGAACATACATTTTTTCACCTCAGCAAAGCCCTGAATGCAGTCAGGACCCCACGGCTCCACAATAACCCTCCTGTTCCACGCTTCCAGGCTCACAGTCCCTCCAAGAGGCTTTTTTCAACCTGCCTGGAGCCAGCACAGAAGAGCCATTGTGAAACCCCCGTGGTGCCGCTGCGATTGCTTACACAGAAACTTCACCTTAAAGCTGGAGTTGAGGGAGCCGGCGAACACACGGCTACTGTTCCGCAAGCCTCAAACAAATGTTGCTCACTTTACCCTGCTGGCTTCTTTTAAATGAGAATGAATTCATTTAAATAAAAAGTTGCATTTATTCTGAGGTTTTGGGCCCAGGTGTGTTGCTGTTCAGAAAGAAAATCACTGAGTGAACTGTAATTTAAAAAAAATCCAGCAACCCTAATCAAGCATCTGAATAACAGAAATGCGTGAATCGGCTCTCCTGTGCTCATGGGGAGCCCTGGTGAAATCAGCATACAAAGCAGGGAAAAAAACCCAAAACAATAATCTATTCTGGCTAGGACAGGATCCTAAACTCTCTTTTAAACAATTCATCCTGTCTAAAATTAGTGGGAGTTTCTGAACTAAAATGGAAACAAGGACAGGAACAGAAAACAGACATGATGCACGAATCCTGCTACCTGCCGTGGGGTCTGTCTTGGGCACACAGCAGCCGCAGAGGGTGGACTGGGACGCCCGACATACCCACCTTCCACCAACTCCACTTGTGTTTGCTGGGGTGACACCAGCTGCACCATGTTTGGGGGCCCTGTTACACTCTAATGTCACATCTCCCAAACAGGAATTGGTTACACGTCTTCTCCTTACCCTGTCACCTAACTCTCCGCGAATTCCAGTTGGGCCAGGAAGGCCAGGTTCACCACTGGCACCTTTGGGACCCTGTTCGGAAAACCAAAAAAAAGAGTGAGCTGCAGCTTAAAGTGCCAAGAAACCCTGCGTATCTTGACGTCCCCACAGTTCACCAGTCTCCAATACATGTTCAAAAAGGTCATTTGTCTTAGATCTCCTCTCCTTTTTCCCCCCAAGATGTAGGGATTGCCGGCTGACTGCTGGTACCACTGTGTGGGTCAGTACAGCTCACTCTCACTTCTGCCCTACCGTGTTTCAGCCGCCCTGCCAAACTGCTCCAGTTTTGGCTGGCCCAGGTCTTGGCTAATAAAATCCCATCTGTGACTCCCGACCAAGCGATGCTCCCAGAAGGGAGCACCCTACGCTGGTTTTCAGCCAGTTTCACTGGGGGATGGACAGTGGTTGTGAACACTCTCTTGGAGGGAGGAGGAAGAAATATGAGAGTCCCCATGCGCATTAAATGACCCTTGGCAGCACACCCACCTGGAAACCTCTGACACCGGGGGCTCCCATCGGGCCTTGAAGACCAAGTGGGCCCTGAAAAGAGAAAGATAAGCTTTGGTAAGGAGAAAATTCAGGGCCAGGTAAGTCACTCGTGCAATTGAACTGGCTCACGTCTAACAGGGAGAGCGCCGTTCTGTGCTGTGGCACGCTTTGCCCAGCGGCATCGCTGATGAACCTGATGAGCCACTGTACAGTGGTGCTTGGTGTTTACTGACCTTTGTTAATATTATTATTAACAGAAATGCTTATTTGTAGATATTTATGTATCTGTTTATGCTTAAAAACATACCATACTCATGAGTAGTAAAGATCAATGACAGCAAAAAGTGGTAGCATGACAGAGCACAGACAATATACACCAAAGGGGACCTGCTTTCTCAATATTATGCTTTTAATTGATTCAGTTCTGCAAGAAACTACTGTAAAACGTGCTGCACACACTTGGCAATGAAAAATGGCAATTGCCTCCACTTGCTGGTACCAGCAATACAGAAAAAGGCAGCCTCTGCTGTTAGTGCAGGTGCTTTTAAGAGCCTGGCTCACTAGACAGGACATGAACATTACCATTAGGAGTCTCTATTGCTTTCTGCTGAGAAAAGTCACACACACAATAAAGACCTTGTGCAGAAAAAAACCCTAAGTAATTTAGGCATCTAGATCCCATTTTGTAAAGTGTCTTCTGGAAACAGACGCCTTAGGCAAACTTCTGTCACAAGGTGGGACCTCAGCTTTCTCTCACAGCCATCTCTGCTGCGTGTAGCGTTAAGGGACACAAATAAACTTCCAACTGGTGCTGCAGGCAGAGGATCAGCCCAGCACAGACCGTCCAGCGTACCCAAGAAACCAGCTGCCGACTGGATTGCAGTGCAGGAGTGCCCTGCGTTAAAATGGCATCTGCATTTTTTCCTTAAGTATTTTTTCCTCTAATTGTTAGCCCTGCAAATTCTCCCTGGTATCTCAACATCCCCTGTCTCATATTTTTTTTCTAGTTATCACAAAGAGGAAATCCTCATGTGATGCGTGACTCCATGTACCATCTAAACCAGTTGCCCTCATCCCTGGCTGTCTCTCACGACCAGCATGGCTGCAACCCTGTGCAGAAACCAGGGTCCATCCAGAAGAAGCAGCCAATCTGCTGAAATAAAGCAGCATCATCTTCAAAAAACCTAGAAAATTGCTCAGATGTTTTTGTCATTACTGTTTCAATTTCTGTTTTCTGCTTGTAATTCAGTGAGGAACTTTTAGAGTTAACTTTGAGCTCTACGAAAGTTACCTTAAATTCCACCAAAGATGACTCTGCTGTGCTGGTGCCTTTAAAAGTGATGGGATCTGACAGAACCTGACAGCCTCTGAATGAGAAGAAACCCTTGGTATGCTACGCGAAATAAAGTCAAATTGGTTTGAGCCAAGCAGTCGTAACACTACACGAGTCCTGCATCTCTCAGAATAGCCCAGGCTTAACTATATTTCATATAAATTAGGAACCTAACAACACAGATCAGAAATTAGAAACAAACATGGGTTCATCATTCATCTGCTACTGCATCCCTGACTGAGCCTGCACCAATGCAATTGGCTTGACTGCATTTGATTTTTGGCTATAATAATATGATACCTTTTGTGGGGCCAGCTATTCTGATGAAAAATTGCACGTGTAAAAACAAACACTATTAATTCACTTTATTTCTAAGGCTGATTTCCCTCTCCTTGGAATTTGAAAGAGCAGCTGCTCACAAACAATAAATCATCATACAGTTCAATTTCTTCCGAGTGGCACATACCAGAAATCATGTTAGACTTGCTGCTTCTGGATTTCAAAATGAGATTAAGGGGGGGAAAAAAAAAAAAAAAAAAAAAAAGGAAAAAAAAAGAAAAGAAAAGAAAAAAAGCTCAACAAAACCACTGGAAGGTCAGGTCCAACCACGATGGCAGCACTAACTAGGGAGTGACAAAATTAAAGATACCCTGGCATTTTTAAGTGTGAACAAAATCATTCTGATATCATGTATTATCTCTGCCGTTCAGCAGGGACACACCAGGGAGCCATGCAGTTATTTCCAGGTTTGCACTGCAACTCTTGCAGCTTCTTATTTTCTCAGGTTCCAAGATGATGCGGGGAAGGCAGTGAAAGCAGGACCAAGATGCTCCATTGAGGACCTCAGAGGTTTCTAACCCAGAAGTTTCAAAAAGTTGCAGTTCACAGAGTAAAAGTGAAACTGCTAGAGCTTTGGGGGGGGTTTTGCTTCCGAGGGGCTCACACCTACCAGCTCCCAGCAAGACAATGCTGCTGGAGGATGGGGTGGGAGAAGGAAACGTGTGAGCAGATTCCCCACCTGTAAACTGCTCTGGAGCTGCACCCACCGTATGGTTGTGATCTTCAGGGCATTTTTAAGCAGCTGGGAAAAGCATGCAACCATGTGCAAGAAAGGCAAGAGAGTCCCAGCAGGTCTACAAACGTTTTTAGCATGTTTCAAGCCCCATCATTCACCGTAACAACGTGTGGGCTTTCCAGTTTTGCTGCTTGTATGGCTTCAGGTTTTGCAGGGAACCTCTACTGCGCTGGGAAAAGCGACAGGGGAACGGGAAGCATTCATGTTTCAGGTGCTGGTGGCAGTGTACGTTGCAATTAGCTTAACAGGAGTTTTGCTTCATTAATGACTCTCATTCAGCACAAGCTGAACCTTGTTATTACTGTCTAATGAGGGAATTGCTGACTGTCCAGTTTCTCCCGCGTGACTGCAGCAGCTCCACAAACCTCTTGGACAACTGCAGCTTTCTCAGCCAAACGAAACGCGAGGAATCACTTTGCATTTGCACAGAGCTGCCAGCGAGAGCAGGATCTGACCCACTTATGGGGGAGTAATTCCTCTGCTGCCCAAACTCCCCAGAGATAATACTAAGAGAGAACATGGCCTTTGATTTTATCCACAGTAATCCCATGTACTGAACTCGATTTTGGTATCTATTTACTTTGCAAGCAGCGTGGTACTTACAGTTGCTCCTCTGGGTCCCGGCAGACCTCTCTCACCAGGAATACCAACATCACCCTGGCAATAACACCAAAGTCAGATGTACCATTTAGGAACCACAAATCCACCCTTCCCAACCTGCTGCAGAGCCAGAATGTATTCCTGCATCCCAGGCTATTTCAATCCCAAACTCCCCGCCCGGCTGCCCCATCCAGGTCGCACCACCTGCCTTGGTGGGCTTTGACCTCTGCTGCAGCATCCTATCTGCGCACGGAGGTGCCCGCCCGGCCGGCTCGCATCGCGCTCGCTGGGGAGCTCCACGCCAGCGTGGGGCTGCCTGGCAGCGCTCATCACCGGGGCCTTGCACACATTGCAAGGCAGCACAGCACCTATCGCATTCCTGAAAGCTTTATTTGTGCAGGCAAGCAGCACGTGAGCTCCCGTTTCACAGTCTGGTTTAAAACGCGCTCAGCAGGGCTCATGATAAGTGTAAATGATGGGGATACGTACAGGGATGCCTGGCTCTCCAGAGGGACCTGCCTCTCCCATCTCTCCAGGACTGCCCTGCAGAGGAGACAGCAAACAGTTAGGGTATAACTTCAGAGAGCTCTTTCTGGCCTACCTAGAGCAACAAATCGAGGAGGGAGTTAAAACCTGGATCAGGAAATAAAAATAGCTTTAAACTTCTACAGTTTTAAGACCAAGATAACAAAACTCTCAAAACCAGACATTTAAAGGACAGGTGAGCTGTACATCCTGTCCTGGAACCAGTGACGGCTCCCAGCCCCAGGGCAGTGCCACCATATCCCGTCTTGGACTGAAGCGGACCAGTGAGGCAGGGATGCACGCTTAGGACACCCCACTCCATTCATTCCTGCATCACCTTTTGCAAGGAGAAATGCCTTCCTGCAGCATGCATGATCAGGATTAGCAAGAATAATGATGCAGGTGCAGAGGGGGAAATTCAGAAGACACTTTCCAGAACAGCTTTGGGCTGGATTTCTTTGGTCTGTCTGAGATATTCTTTTATCTCACAGGTAGGTGCCAATCTAAAGCTCCATGGAAGCTTTTCTCCTGAGGTGGGAGGAAAGTCTCCAAAAGGCAAGATGAAATAATCCTGCTCCTGCTGGTAGATGCTCAGTCTTTTGATTCCCAAAGATGAAGCCTGCTCTTGGCACTTTGACAAGCAAATGCTTCCTTCTGAGCTTTACCAAACCACTAACAGCTCTCCTGTGTATCTGCGATGACTTTGCTGAACCAGGTGCAAAAGCTGTCTCAGCAAGAGCGGGGCCATCTCGGTCGTTATCCCTAACTCCCGCTGCTTACTGCCAGGGGAACCCAGCCCTGGCAGGAACACTGACATCATCACTTCAGGATAAGTCCTCCCAGGGTCTACTTGTGGGCACCAACCCCCAAAAGCTGAAAAGCCTTGCTGTGACAAGTTTAGTAGCTTCCACACCAGAACCTATCATTAGAGAGATTCACTTACTGGTTCGCCCTTTGAGCCTTTAAGACCTGCTCTTCCAGGCAGTCCCTGAAAAAAAATATTAAAGCCATGTCAGAAGAAGTGGGTTTGTTATTCTGGTCTGATTTGACATACAAGGAGCAATGTTTGCTTGAAACAATGGAGGCTTTACATTTCTGCAGCTTTCACCATAAAAATTATGGCTTCAATTTCCATCTTGTTCACTGCACTACCAGCTCTATGTGCACTAATCCTTGACAATTAGAGCAAAGAGGAGAAATATACAAATAGAGCAGCAGCAGCATTTTGCGCGGCAAAATCTGGGGTGCTAAAAATATTCTGTAAGACAGGAAGAAAGGAATACTTCACCTCTATTTAAATAGTTGGAAGACTGGAGTCATGAAACATTTTGCCAATGAATACTTGTAAGCCAGGGCCAGAGCTCAGGCTATTGTTGAATCACGGTCATTTGTACCCCAGATCAGACCTCCCTGCATAAGGCATGCATGTCACTGGGATGTGAAAAAATCCCTCTCAAAATTAAATTTTAAACAGCCAGGGTGGCCAAAAGCCATGGTATTACTGTATTCATATGTGGTGCTGCTCCAGCGGTTTTACATTCTGTCTTGTACACTGCTCCCGTTTGTAAAGTGGGAAAAGTGCGTTTCCTCTTGGCTTAAATGGGGCCCCTTGTGAGACAGTGCACAAAATGAGCCTCCCCTCTCCCCAGGAAGGATCTCTGTGCCCAGGCCAAGCTGCTGTACCGCCTCAAAGGTGATGGGTCCTGCTGCCATACTCACAGGAAGTCCGTTTGGCCCCTTCTCTCCAGGAGCACCCATGCGAGCTGCATCGCCCTGTGGATATCAAGAGGTTAGGAGAGACCCTCTGCTGCTGGAAAATGGTCTGACACACGTAGAGGACGCATTCCCAAATGGGCATTTGTGATCTTCTCCCTCCCCATATGTGCAGGACCAAGAACCTATTGTGTCTACAGGCGGTGGGCGCCCACTGGACAGCGGGTGCCCAGAGATCCCAAGTGTTTCCCTGCTCTCCGTGCAGCTCCCAAGCCTTCCCTGGCAGCACACGGTCCATGTTCCTATGGGATCATCATTCAAAAACCAGGCAACAAGTACCTGACAGCACTTTGTCTAGAGGCAATTAAAATAAACAGATGTGTCTGTCTCAGAGCATAAACAGATGCTGTGAAAAGGCATCTCTGAAGGCCGAGAGTCAGCCAATAGGAACCACTAAGTACAGGGACGCAGTTGAGTTTAGATCATATGTGCATGGCTCATACGCGCATCTTCTTTCTTTAGGGAATTTCCTTGGGATTAATTAACAGAAGCAACTTCACTTTTCTTTGCTAGTTACGCTATTGGAAAACTCTTTAGATGCAAAAGCTTTCCAGCCATGCTCTTTCTTGACAAGCATCAGTAGCTTTGCAACACACACGGGACACTAACAGAAATCTTTCCTGCAGTGTTTAAGTAGGACTTTACAAACCTTCTCACCATCGAGTCCAGGAGCTCCATCCCGTCCATCCTTGCCAGGCATGCCCTGTAACCGTGGCACAACACAGGTTAAGGTTATGAGGAGACTGCGGTTTGCAAAACAGATTCACATCAAAGAACCTTTTGGCAATGCGTCCAGTTCCAGTTGCACAGGGAGATTTTTCATTAACAGCAGTACAACTAGGGTTTGTCCAACTGGGATTACACTGAAGGTTACAGAGACCCACAGAGCAGAGGTGTGATAGCAAGACTGCAAGATATACAAGTTTTTTTCCTATTGTGTTTTATCTCATCATCTGCAAGCAAGACAGTGAGACTTGCATCCTATTTAATTGACTTACAGGTTCTCCTATGAGTCCACGAGCCCCTGGGTTCCCTTTCGGTCCAGGCCTTCCCTAGAAATCAACAATAAATCCTGCGTTATCCAGGACACAACCCTTAGGAACAATCAGTCAAAGATAATACTCGAACTCTGTCGGAAAATTTCTTTCGGGTTGTGCTGGCTCCTGTCCTGTTCATATAGGTACGGTGGTTCTTTTAGGACACACCAGCAAACTGATCTAATGCTGGCTGCAGCATCTGGGAAAATTCTTGATCATTTCAATTGATGGACATGCAACATCTGATCCCTGTGCTCTAGGCCGTAAGCAGCACTTAAGCACTTTATTACTTAGGCATTTTTAATAAGACTTAAACATCACATTTTTGAGATGAATGCTTTAATCCCTTTCAGCTCCCTTTCAAATAAACCAAGGTGGGACAAGCTGTAATAAACCTGTCAAGCAGACTCCTTTGAGTGTCACATCTAAAATGTGAGCAGACGGGTGTTTTACTGCACTTACAGTGTCACCTTTGGGCCCCCTGAATCCTTGAGGTCCTTTGTTTCCTTGTTGTCCCTGTCAGAGAGGAGGAAAAGCCATTAAGCATCTTCATCACCCAGTGACAAAGACTAATGTTTCAAGGCTGTAAACAATGAGGGGTTCCTGTGCCGTTTGCTGGCGTTAGCAGAGGCGGGAGCATACACATTCCCCTAGGAGCTCGGCTGTGCTTTCTCAGTTACGCTCCGTAATTCCTGACACACAGATGAACGGCAGCGGGGACTTTGCTAGCAGTCCCTCAGGGCAGAGACCATCTTCCCCTTCATTTA
This sequence comes from Tetrax tetrax, assembly GCA_009806455.1. NCBI lineage: Eukaryota > Metazoa > Chordata > Aves > Otidiformes > Otididae > Tetrax > Tetrax tetrax. Next base: position 88,003 of record WHYT01016883.1, on the reverse strand, counting down.
ATGAAGCATTTTCTTTAACGAGAGAGAAAGTGGGAGAAAAACTTTATTATTTACTGCCTAGATCCCGCTTGGTGTAATTAAACGTTCGGTGGATAGTTAGCACTTAATTTTATTTTAATTCAGATGAATTTCTTCTATAATTGCAAGAGAAGGGTCCTCAGAGGGTGGTACTGCCTCGGGGTCAACACAGACTGTGGTGTGTTGGCTGGTGAAAGCAGGTGAAGGTGCCTGCTATAAAGCAGTTGCCAGGTTATCCACACTGAGGAGAGACTGGGTGGAAAATGCTCCTAGAGAGGCTGTAATGCTGCAGATGCAGCTGAGGTCTCACATTTGGGCACAGTAAGGAAGGTATGTGAGTCTGCCCACAGGTAAGTGTGCAGGTTCAGCGTTCTCCTACACTTCACCCCAGAGCTCTGCAAAAGGATGAGGACACAGAACTATTTTTGCTTGTAGCAAAAGTCCTCGTGAGCTGTGAGTGCTTGGGAACAGACCACGCTCAAAGGATGTAAGCTCAGGACAGCGCTTACTGATTTCTTCTCAAAACTCTCCTTCCCCAGAACACCACAGATGCCCCTCTCGAGTGCTTGCTCACAGCTGTTGATGCTCAAGGAAGAGCAGTGAGGAACAGAGGGCAGTGGAAATGTGGTGAACTTAATCTGGCATGGGGCACGAGTGAGGGAAAGACATCGTGAGATCTGGGTCAGGTGAAACAACACTGCTCTAACTGGAGGGAAAAAGGCAAAGGGAATAATCTGATGGAGATGGTCGGCACACCCCTCCTGTTCGCTGGCAGCAAAGATTTTAGTGCAGGAGGAATAAACTTTAGGATTTGGTCATGGAAGGCAGGGCTATAGAGATGGTGAGAAGCAGATACATACAGCTTTTCCTGGAGGTCCTGGGATTCCAGGTGGCCCTCTGAAACCAATGTCACCCTACAAAGAATAATACATCACTGTAATGCTGTGGTTGGCAGAGGGTGAGGTAACAGTATCCCCACCTTATACCGCAGTCTAAGAAAACACACAAAGCCCTGGAAGGATAGCCCATCGTTCTTGCTAGCTTGCAACGCAGTCTCGCAAAAGATCCCCCCCTGAACAAGCAGGTTTTTACTCTGGATCTCCCCCCACCATTATCTCTGTGATACACTGCTATCATTCATGGCCTCAATATCCTGATAACACACTTGTTCCTAAACAAATGTGTGACTTTATCAAATTCAAAAACCACTCAGCCTCTTGGGCAATGGTCAAGGGACATTGGCAGAAGCCCAAAGCCACGATGAGCTGGAGATTGACCCTATTCTTACTGGGGAGACTTTTCATGTCCTGAAAATCTGTCTATCAGCGATTGTTTGGCTTTTCACAGAAAGTGAAATGAAACATTTCTTAGGGCTTTTTTTTTTTTCAAGATTCTTTTGCATTGTCAGTCCTGCACGGACAGTACTTTGTCCTTCTGGTCTGTTTAAAGCAACAGTGTCCATCCCTCAGGTATGTAGACTCCTCCTGCCTTTGAAAGGTTGTTCTGCTTAGGGGCATGCAGGAAACAGCCTGCACTTTGCATCTTTACAATTTCCCCTGTGGCCACCTGGACCTTGCACAAGAAAAACTGGTGGTGGAGCAGCAGGGGAGGGAATAAAAATCAGAATACAGTTTTTCTTACTCTGTCACCAGCTGGACCCATGGGACCAGGGAGGCCTCTTAGTCCTCTTGGGCCCTAATTAAGAAAACAAATCAGTTAAAACCCTATAACTGTTAAACAGAAAATGGCAGAACAGCATGATGTAGCAACTCATCAACACAGAAAACATTAAAAACTAGTGAAGAGCAGCAGAAAGCTCAGCCTTCTGACGCACAAACAAGACATTTTCCCCTTCGGTGACGATCTCTGAGCAACTGACACTGCAGATAAGCCATGTCGACATGCACCGAGTGTGCCTGCTCCCCAGCCCACCTGCCAGGCCGTCAAACCGGCCCAGAGCTCAGCCTCAGATCCACCTGACAGTTGTTCAGAGCTCCGCTGGAGTACCAGCAAGACAGTGGCTACTGCTTGGATGTCTAATCCAAGGTGAGGTACCAGAAGCAGGACCTGAATTAGAGCTCAGTGAAACTAGCAGGGTCTGCTTTTTCACCAGCATCAACTTTGACATCTGTTATGCAGAGGCAAGCGCTGTTTATGTAACACAGGATGACTGATGGCACCATTGAGTTTCGCAGTAAAAAGGTCATGGGAACTGGTTTGAAGAGTAGGTGTTACCTGCAGGCCAACGCTGCCGGGAATGCCTGGAGGACCAGGAGGACCAGGGTTACCCTGGGAAAGAAAAAATAATTAGACAAAGGGTGAAATAGCATGAGCTTGCCAATCCAAAGCCAGGACCCTTCCCATCTTATTTCTCCTTGAGCTCCCTCCCACTCAGATTTCTGGTTCAGACTTTGCTTGTACTTTATAGGCAGTTTCTTCCACGTGCAAGAATACTTGATCAGTCAGGAATTTACCTCAGCGATTAATGCAGGACTTTTTCCTGAGCTGATATCCCTGCACGTTAAACAATAGGTGTTAACTTATTGAACTGATCTTAACACTATGGTTATTGAGAAAATGAATTTTCTTGAAGTATTAGCAGACAGTCATACATGCAGGGCAGTGGAAGCCAATACACTTCAGTCACAGTAACTCCTTGTTGTTCAGCCAATTGCCACATTTTTCCCTGTCATCTTGAGTAAACTGTTTGTTATAGTGCGTTTAAAGACAAAAACCCTCCTGCATCCCCCTTAAATTTTACCTTTTCTCCTTCTTTTCCTATTTCCCCAGGTTCTCCTTTGTGACCAGTGTGTCCCTAGAAATAAGAGCTCCAATTATTCACATTCCAGTACAGTCCTGTTTCAAAATTATATTTGGCGAGATAGCTGTAAGACCTAAACCCACACAACACAAACAATTTACTGGGAAAATAATCTATACGTGTGCTGTAAAGGTGTGAATGGAGGTCAGTCCTGGGGTTGATTACCCTCTGTTGGGTATCACTGTGTCAGAACTGATCTAGTTTTGGGAAATGCCCAGATATGGTTTTCAAGAGTAACTTGTGGTAGGACTAGGCTACAGCACTCCACACGCAGTTCTTGATTACAGGTCAGAGACCAGAACTCAGTTCCCATTACTTTTGAAAATTGGGCTGACATGCTTCTGAAAACCCCATTCTGCATCTTTAACTTCCTCCTTTGTTTAGGTCATCTTTAATGTTTGCATCATTCAGGCTGCAGTGAAATCCATGTCCCACTAAAATCTTTTATATAAAACTCAGATTAGATTAGCTTCTTGGCTCCCTTCCTATTATTGTGGGAGAGACCCAGACTAATTTCAGCCATGGCAGATTTTATTGCCCCACCACGTAAAAGGTCCTGTGCATCATTTGCATCATA
>WHYT01016883.1:27109-65435 GCA_009806455.1 Tetrax tetrax | reverse complement strand
AGCAATGAACATTACTGGTGCAATAAAAAAAAAAAAAAAAAAAAAAAAATCATTGAGTCCCTGAGCAGGCTGATGTGACTCCATTAAGTCCAAAGGAGAGACTAATTTCCACCTCAATTTCAATAACATTCTCTGACTCAACTCATTCTCCTGGTAACAATGTTCTTTCTCTTTTGATTAGAAAGCAATCTCGCCATAATTTTTCACTTTAAAGTAATATACTTTATGAATATACAACTAAGGAGCACAGGAAATACTTAATATGATGTTCATAAATAAATATGGATAATTACGATTTCCTCATTGCTTATAGTGCAAAGCACCAAACTTCAAAATGGCCCTTGAAAACTTCCCAGTGAAGGACACCAGTATCTAGCACTGAGGTCAGAACCCAGCTCGTTCCTGGCTAAGAACAAAGGATTTTTTAAATTGGAAAAAAAAATAGGCTTGTCTAATCAGTCTGTAAGCAGAACCATGAGAAAAGCTAATGGATGCTGAGAGCAGTAGGAGTATTTAAGATGAAAACCATTTTGGTACGCTGCCTTCACAGGACTCTGTCCCTGGTCAGACATGAATCACCGTTGGACCGATAAAGCGTGGCATATAGAGGAAAAGAAGTGTTTAGCAATAATGTATTACTAAAAACTGTCTTCTAGGAGCCCACTTCCATATGCTAAACACCTTCGCTCTCAGACACTCCAGTTCAGAAAAACAAGCTTATTCAGAAGAAGTCGTAGTGTTAAGCATGAATTCAATCCCACAGCAGTAAGCAGACACCTACTTGTTTCAGTGATTTCTGGGAGGCTGAAATATGTTCTTAAAGTTGGGGAGAAGGAAAGTCAGGATAACAATGCTCTCCTTTTAGAGTGCTAAAGCTTTTAGAGGTTTTTTCCTTTTTCCAGCCTTTTATTAGACCAATTAAAACAATTTTCCAGATGGACCACTGATCCTGAAAAGATCCCATAAATGACAACAGGTCCCAAGTTTGCCCCACGCTGACAGATTAAGTTAAGAGACATGTGAAAGCACGTCAAATCAGAGCATGTAGTCACGATAACTGTGTTTATGTGCTTCTACCAAACAGCTGAAGAGGAAGTTCTTGTGCCCAGAAATTATCTGCTCGATTACCCTGCAAACGAGGAGCTTGTGTGCTAAAGTGGGCACGGGCAAATACTACCACCAAACAGAAAACAGGGGCACAAAACCACTCAGTCTTCTGTGTGTGGTCCTGAACTTTTCTATTCTAAAAATCAGGGATCAGTTCCCAGAAGGTGCTGGACCCTTGCCACAGATGGTCTGAGATTGGTCAGGATTTTGCAGCCCTGGATCTCTGGGGAGAAAGATGGGCATGAGGAAAAGCAAAGGAGATGGTTTTTAGTGCTGTGCCAAACTGGCAGAGGCTTGGAGCTATGACTGAGATGCTCAACTTTCCCAGTGGCCAAGCAAACTTTGCCTTGCACATGGGAAGGGAAGAAGAGCGTATTAAAGATACGCGGCTCTATCACTCATCCCTTTAACTAAATGAGACAACTCAGAGTTTTGAGCTTTGAGTACTTCCCTGGGGCAACAAATGGATTATTGAGATATACTGAACGTGTTAGAGAAGTCCACCTTTTTTAACCTCTGCGTGCTGTGATGTGTGTGCAGCCCATCACTGCAGCCCTGAGTTCAAGAGACCAGTAAACAAACCGTGGATATAAGACTGTTCTCCCCGCACTGGGACACAGGAAAATATCCACACTGGATAAAAAAATCTGTGCTGAAGGGCTCATTTCTGTTCAGTTCTTAATGTCACAAGGAGGCCTAAGTGCCTTTCTGGCTGCATTGCAGATTATCTGAAGGACATCTGTAACATCTCAGGCAGTCATTTCTCTATCCCTGTGTGCCCCTTAGCAGAGCTGTAATATGCAGGAAACAAGAAAAAAACTCTTATTTCTCGCTACACTTGCTGGGGAACTCTATGCCAAAGCAACTGAAAATGTCAACCATATGGACAGGCCCAGAATTAACAAAAGGCAAAAGTTGAAACAGTTAATACACAGGAGCAGTAATTATAAACATAACAGAGTTATGTTTATACTCAGACTGGAAACAAAGGCCAAAATACCTTCACTTGATGAACTTCACAGTTCAGTCTTATCGACTGCTTCAAGGAACTTTTCAGACACTCAAAATATCACCAGAGCTGCTCTGCACTGGTATTTCCACCACTGAGGCTATCCAAGCCCACTCAAAGCCATGGGAAAGAAATATGGATCTCATGCCTTGCCTAATGAAAAGCCATCTGGGGCTTCATTTCAAGAGTCCAAGTATTCTGCAAGGGTTTATTGATAAATAAGCCATCATCATCAACACCCAAATATCACCAGTTTACAAAGGAATGAGAAATCATCAATACAAGCAGCGACAATGGTCATTCAAAGGGGCTTAGGATCTACTGTGGTACTCACACGGTCTCCTGGAGGCCCATTTGGGCCAGGTGGGCCATCGGTTCCTGTTAAGCCCTGGGGGGGGGGGGGAAAAAAGTGTGAAAACAGAGAAATACAGCAATAAGAACTGTAGGAAGTCCCTGCCACTGTCACCAACAAAAATCATCTGTATGCCAAGCTTTCAGGAAAGCCTAACCATTTTATTGCTTTCTGTAATTAATTACAAAGGAAAGGACCAGAAACAAATTATCAGTGCTGTTCTCTATGCATTTTAATTGTGGGTGAACACCAGCAAGTAGTCTTGTCACTGGTGTTCACTGAGCTGCAGCTCAGCTTTGGAAGCTGACTGAATGCTTCCTCTCACCTGATGCAGAAGAAAATACGCTGCCTAAAACCTTACCCACACTCAGCTACCATGGCAGTAAGTTGGTAAGCTGGGAAAACTTGACTGTGTAGTCACTTGTCCAGAGCTGTAGGGCACGTCCCAGCCCAGTGACCAGCAAGTCCCAGTTAATAAGTGAGACGGGATTTCTGGATGGAGGCTCAATGGGTTTGCTCCACAAGGGTCAACTGATGCCCATATTTCTGCAGATCTGCCAGTGCAGCTCTGAAGAACTGCAATATTTCACTCTAAGAGTGCCATCCTATCAGTTATACATCTCAAAATTGTTCTCGTACTCCTTAATTCAATCAAGGGATGCTTCCAATGCTTAAAATTGATCCTGATATGTAAGATATATATGTAGATCCAGTACCCACTTTGCTTCTCCAGCAGACACAGAGAAAGACGATGAGATGCTTTGGGAAAACACCCACATCTATGTGAAATATTTAAAAGACCTAAGAGAAGATGACAAAATACTCACATCCACTCCAGGAAGGCCAGGCAATCCAGCTTCACCAGCTGCTCCAGGCTTCCCTGGTGCACCTTTTGGCCCCTAAATCAGATAAAAAGCCAATTCTTTTAACATAATAACAAGACAAACATGGCATGTGTTGATATGGGCTACAAGAAATAAATTTGTTGTGTTAATGGAACATAAAGCCTTCCTGCAGAGAGATGAAACTTGCCATGAATCTAAATTCAAATCCTAAATCCACTTAAATGCTTTGGCTCTGTTTTCTGCAACCCAGTTAGTCACTTACACATACAGTTACCCATAAGCCATTCCCAGTAGAGGACCAGAAAGGGTTGAGGTAAGTGGCCCAAAGCAAAGAGCTGTGCCACCTGGCACAATTTTCAGCATCCTTTGGCAGACCAAGGAGCTGAAGCAGACTCAGACCAATGCCAAAAACAACCACACATATATGGCTTGGTGCCAGTTTTTGTAACAGTTGTGATGGGTGAGCTTTATTTCATGCATATGCTCCCCTAACAGTGGAAGCAGGAGAATGTGTTTGTCCCCAGGACCAGTGCTCACCATCTCCACTCCTGCATACGCTTCACAGAAATTCTGCTGAAGATCCAGATCAAAGCAAGCTAGTAAGTCTTAGCTCTCGTATATTGTTTCCTTCTCAAAAGGATGAACAAGTCAATGTCAACCAGAAGATACTTACTGGTGGGCCTGGCAAACCAGGAGGGCCTGGCTCTCCCTAAATGAAAGAGACAAGACATCAGCGTTAGTGATAAACCTCCTTCTGTTGACTTTTTGCAACCATGGTGTTCCCAGCTGTCATAGTGCTCAAGTCTCCCTTCATGCCCACTCTAAGATTTTCCATGTTCAGTCTTACAAAGCTGATGCTCTAGATCCTGCTACCCCCTGAAGGAGAATGGACTTGGATAGCCTTTTCCACATCTACAATAGCAGATTTGGTGAAATCCATATCCTCAGCCTCTCAGAGAAAACCAGGGCTTCTGAAGGGTGTCCAGCACCTCCAACTTTTTCCAGATACACTTAGAAATTATTTGCACTTGGGCTCATCTGCAAGTGAGGAAGAAAGGAAACTGGATGACCTTCAATGCTTTGAAACATCTTCCTGATGACACAGAGGGGTACGATGATAAGCTCTAGGTATCCAGGACACAGCATGAAATGGTGCTGCTACCTGGAGTTGGAAACTATCAGAAAGTCAAGAATGAAGAAACTGTCTACAGTGATTTTCTTCATATGACTAAACTTTGACAGGAAAAGCAAATGAACAAAGCCCCCAACTGGTTTCCACCTAATCCAATTGCACAATCTGGACTAAACTCAATTTTTATAAAATCTTTCAAAAGCACTCATTTTTTTCCTATCCTAATGGAAAGTAACCTTTAAGAACAGCATTTAAGATGTTTAGGAGACTATTTAAAAAGTCCTTGAATCACTCCTTCTGGCTCAGACAGCTGGCATTCAGGAGCTTACGTGGACCCCAGACAACAAGATATTTGTGTTTTATTGTTAGCCCCCAAAAGAAGCAATCATTTGTGAATAGCAGGAGTCTGCCTGGAGCTTGGTTTCTCATCTCATCCTGCAGAAAATCACTTTGTGTCTCAGTTCCAGATGGCTGGATGGTACTCTCCCCTCCTGGCTTTAGGGTAAGTGCACTAAATATCGTGAGAGACTCGGGTACTGTGGGTGAGCAGAGGGGAAGGGGCACCTCGATACTCTGGAAGAAGAAAATCTATATGGAGAAAGGGTGGTTATTTACAGAGCAAGGCTAGAAATAACACCATCCCTACCATGGGCCTGATAATTAGGAGTTATAAGGCAGAGTTGTGGAATTTACAGCATGTTTCTATATTTACCATGCTGGCAACTGTGAAGTCTGTGGGCAAATCTCTGAAGACTGGCTGCCTTGATTCGCTCAGGCGAGGATTTACATACTGCACTGCTGACCGCTCAACGCGCAGACCAGAGGGTCACTGAACATAGGGATCTTTATGCTCTGGCTTGCTGAAGCAACTCCTTTGCTGTTCTTTGCCCACAGATTTTCCGTAAATAGTTATCATTATCATAGGTGGGGAAGGTCCCCTGCCAAGGAAATGAAAGGAGCAGTTCTTTTGCAATGAATGGTTTGAAAAGCAGCTAGAAATGGCAGTGAAGGTGGTTTACTCCCTCCCTCAAGAGTGCCAGCCCCTTGCATTTTTTCCTGCCTGTGTGGTGGCAATCCATACAGCAAGGTCACAGCATCAGCAGAGGCTGTTTGGGACCATCTTAAACCTGGATCCTGCCATGGTGGACCCCCGCGGGACTCTGCAGGAGTACCAGAACTTCAGAACTTCACTCAGCTGAATCAAAAGCCTCATCAGTGTTTATACCCCTAATGCTAGATGACTGGGAATTAGAAGCAAAGGCTGTCAGCAAAAGGAAATGCTCTCCTGGTGCTACGTGAGAGGGAAGGAAGTTTACTCTTTCTTAGCAAGTTAAGCCTGGGGACAGAACATGAGGGGGGAGGAAAAAAAAAAAGTGCTTGATTTTTGAGAAGTGACAATTGCTTATTAGCAATTTGGGGAATTACATTCCCAGAAATAATTCACAGGAACTTGTCACTAATTCTTTTGATCATAACATGCTGTTTCTATTCTTGGGAGGGAGAGATGTGGCTTGTTATAGAGTATGAAACGTGAAGCATGTTAAAGGCTGTAATTATAAAGTATTTCAGAGGGACTTAATGTTGCAGCTCCCGCTGAAAGGCAGGAACAAAAGCAGGAGCTTCTAGAAATTGTGCTTATGGGGTTCATCCAAGGTTTGTTCAGAGATATTCTGAATAATTCAGCTGTATGTTACGCATCGCTCACTGCTCACGGCCGACAGTAAGGGACTGCCGAACACCTCGGCAGCACTCATCCAGCTCAAAGATCGTTCACCGACTCTTCCCACACAGCATCAATCCAAAACCATTTGTGAAGACAATCCAGCTGGAGCAGCTTGCAGAGTTCAGGAAACTTGCACAGATACGGTCCAGAACAGTTCTGATTGTTGCTTTAAAAAAAAAAAATTTCATCATTAAGGAAAAGAAATAAAATAATGGCTTCCTTCTCTCCAGTGGTAGAATTGCCACTACCACTTGGGCTCCACGCAATTCTCTCCAAGCAGCACTATGAAAATGCAGAGCAGTGCTGGATTTTATATGCCATAATTTTTTGGACGGTACTGCCAGAAAAACAGGAGCCCTTAAACTGGGAGGATTCATGACTGTGCTCAACACTAGCTGCAGCTCTGCATCTCGTCTCCTGTGCAATCCTTAAAGGACTCAGTGTCCTGCTGAACGGCAGAAACCCTCCCAGAGCCCGTCCCTGAACAGCTGGACCATCCCACGTGAACAGGGAACCCAACAATCTATATCCATAGGAGGGATGTAGATCAAATCTCTTCAAATGAGAGGCTATTCCTGCACAGCCAAAACTCCAGACTCAAGCTGGGACTGCAAGACTTAGCACCTTACATACTTTACTTAGATGTTTGATTTATTAGGACTAAGTTCTACCTATTAATTAGACGTTGTTATTTGGTCCTGTCCCACGGGGAGCCTTTCGAAGCTTTTAGCACTGGATAAAAGGGCGCAGGTTCACGTGATCAGCTCCCATTTCCAAGAGCGATCGGAAGTGGTACTGATACTGTTCCAGAATTAAGATGTAGAATATCCTGCAGCAAGCAGGAACCGAACAACATAATTATAGGAATTTGTTTCTTTCTGGTTGCCTATACCCAGAAATTGATTCCGACTCGAAGTCTGAAGGGCTACACCCCTCCCAAATTCTTCTTTTTCACTCTGTGAAAGCCAGCCTTTCCTGAAGTTCACTGGCCACACGGATGTCCCGCTGCAGTGACTCCACGGGCTCACTGCTGCAAACATGAACGTTTGTCCTTTGTCCTCTTCCAGGGTGTCTCCCTTCAGCTTTTTATTGTATCGTGAAAAATAGTGGAGTGAAACAGTTGAGGTACAAGGTCTGAACTTTTCACACTACACAACTGGAGTGAGATTTTCAGTGAAGCGGTCTCCGTTAGCCGAAAGGACGCTTTAGAGGGACTAGCTGCAAATCAATGAGGCTCTCTTCAGACCAGCCTTGCTCACAGAGCCACTATGAAAGCTTGCCACTACAGACAAACGCTCCTTGTTCACCATATGCCAGGAAACTCATATATCTTTTTTTACCTTCTTATCCAAAAGAAAGTGACCTGCATGGTATGAATAGATTTTTTCAAGGTTGCTTAAAGGGCTAATTCCAATAAACTTACTTCAGATGAACTTAAAAAAAAACTCTGCCCTATTCCGTAAGCAGCTTAGAGAGAGAAGCGCTACTCAAACTGAATATAAAAGCTGGAATCCAGCCTTTTGCATTCAACGTGGTCCTGCTGAAGGTCCATCTGATGCTCTTTTTATCCACTGCCAACTACAGGACACAATTCCATCCTTATCCAATGGATGCTCATCAGTAAAATGTTTCATTTCTATCAAACCATCAATTAAAAGTAGTTTTTCTCCTCCAGTAAGTCCTGTGGTACAGTTCTGCCTCTGCAGGAGGTGTACGTATAAGGAACTGCCTGCTGAAATAAACGGTGACTGTTTCATTTGCCTTCCGTGCCACTAAGTGCAACTCATGTCTGGAAACAGATGAGCCGGATTCTGAGCTCTCGCATGCCAATGTAAGTTCGGGAAAGCCATACTGACAATGTTAAAATAAAACCAGTATAAGTAAACGCAGTGTCCAGTGCTGCATATTTGAGTTTCTTGAGGCCTCTCTAGAAACACGGATGCTCTGAAGTGTCACACAAACCTCTCTGAACCACAGAACACGGAACAACTCTGACGCACATCGTATCCATGAACTCAACCATCTTAGGTTGCCCCTCCTCCCTAGACACCAAAAGAGAACTATTCTGCTTTGCAAGCAGGACCACAAATCCCTAGCTCTGTCCTGAATCCTTTCGAGAGAGGGGATTGATCCTTGCAAAGAACTTGATGTCACTCAGGACCTCCGCTCGTGTTCTGACTCGAAGGAGGTCTCTTGTGAGTAGGCTGGTTCTCCAGGTCCATCCACCTCTGAAGGATGGCCCAAAGGCTGGGGCTCTGGAGAACAAGAGTAGCTTCTCTGCTCAGCTGGCTCTGCCTCTGCTCCACCCCTCACCCTCCCTCTGCCGAGCCTGCCCTCCGCCATACGGCACTCACATCTATGCCGTCCTTGCCAGATGGTCCAGGTGGTCCTCGTGGTCCAGGAGGGCCTTGTGGTCCTACTCTCTGAAAGGATGGGGGGGGAAAGAGAGAGAAGAGTTTGGTTTTGCAGAAGAAACATGTAGGCTAAATCAAAAAGCAATGGTCCAGTCCTACAGCTTAACCCTAAATCTGTACTAACCCTCCATCCCTCAGGGCCCCCCTCCATCCTGGGTGGACTGAGGAAACTGTTCCACTGCGTACAGCCACTTTTCATTTTGGGCAGGGGAGGAAATGCAAAGCCCACGGAAAATAGGTGCCAAGTGCTTGGCATTAAAAATTAACTTATAGTCCCAGCCTGATGTGGTGATGGAAAAGCCAGGTGGCCATCATTGAAGACAGAAGGAGAAAGGGAAGTCTCCTCTCTGAGCAGGATGCCATTTGAAAATCTGAAATTTTGGAGGAGGTCTGAGGTAGAGGGAAGGAAAGAAAGGTCCAATAAATTACTTTTGTATGGAGAGGCTCCGGAGAGCAACTTGCTGTAGCTTCAGCAAACAAAGGTTTCATTGTGGCAGCAGCTCTGCTCGCAGCAGATGAGGGCAGCTCTGAATTCCCAAGCCAGACTGCAAAAATTCCTCACTAACACAATGAAAAACCTCACTGAGGAGTTACTTCCCTGGGCAATAATATTAACACCATACAGGGAAGTTTAATATAGCCTCATGTCTGAAGTGAACAAAGGTTAAATAAGCTATTTTCTAAGTGTAGCATTTGTAAATTGATTGAGGGGAGGAATAAGAAATTCTGATTCAGATGAAGACCCAGATCAGGAGATCAGTCTCACTGGCAATCTATTACTTCATTGTAATAGAAAACAGTTTCTTTTACATCAACAGGTCTCCCCCTTTCCCAAGGCTTAATCTCTTGTAACTGCAGTCCTGAACGGGAAGACAATTCCTTTACAGAAAGTACAGTTTCTACATGGGGATGCAATCTAAAAGCTTACCTACACAGGCACAAAATCAGATGTGCTTACTAGGCACTCTGAATAACAGCACAAGCACCACACACATTTTAAATAGACTCTAATAACCTGCCTGTTGCCACACTCCAGCCTGCAGGTATAACATACAGATCATTATCTTTCTCCCTTACAGACTTTTTTCTTGAGCCTAAGACATAAACAAGGCTCCTTACCTGAGCTGATGATGTGGCTAATAGCTGACATACGAAGAGAAGCCCAAGAGCGGAGAATCGAGCCATGGTGCCCAAGCTCTGCCTCTCTTCGTTCCTCCTGGGCAGCTAAACCGTTTCTCCTGCAGCGTCCAGCAGATCCCTCCTCCTCCTGGGTCTCAGCTTACAAACTAGACTCCTCGCCTCCAGATAAACCTGCGGCTCCAACCGGAGGGGCAGAGCTCAGGAGCACAGGCAAGAGGGGCTGAGCTGGGAGGAGAGAAGAGGTTTGGGAAGGAGGTGGGAGAAGGAGGGGGAGCAGCAGTCAGTCAGGAAGAGAAGCTCTCATTCATGCCCCGCTGGGCAGCCCCAGCCTTGAGCAAACAGGGACGGAGCCTAAGGAAGAGCCGGACTCGCACACACGCTTCGCAAAAGCAAAATTCGTCTGCTCCAGCAGGAATTACAAAGATGTTCCTTAGGTCTCACCCGGGCCACTTTCAAAGCCCATCACCACCTCCATGCTGGACAGATAAAAAGCAACAGTTATTCAGTGCCTCAGGCTACCTAAGTTCACTGGAGAAATTAATATACCTCTAAAGAGTGCAAGATGCACTACAGATAAACACACTTACTGCTTTACGAGATGGTTTAACTCTGGAAGTGTATTCACGTCTGGTTTTGGTTTTTCTTTTTTTTCAGAGAGATCTAAAGAATTCCAAGTGATTTCTTGAGAAAGTGATGAATCTGGATCAGAGAACAGAAGATCACAGACAGATACAAGGAGGAAGAAAGAAGGAGAAACATTCTCAGAGCAACAAGAAAAAAAAATTTGCCTTCAAAATTTTTGCAAAAAAGAAACAGGATGGCAGTTCCCAGGTAGGTGATCCCAAACAGCAATATATTCATGAAGACGCATCTCCTGCAAATAACTTCGTGCTTTCCTTTATCGATTAAAAACAATTCCATCCAAAGCAGGGCTTGGAAGTGGAGAGGAAGAGTGGAAAGATTCATGGAGAGATTCATCGGGACTGAAATGAAACAGCTCATTTGGTTAGCAAGAGGAGAGCAGAACTGGAAAAGCAAAGCTTAAAAAAAAAAAAAATGAAAAACTGGGTTTGGCATCCTTATGCCAGGAAGTTTATATGAGCACACAGTGTGTACCCGTCCAGCTCCCCAGCAGCCAATATTCCACCAACCTTGACAGAGGGATAAAGGGCTCAAAGATTTACTGATTCCTACAAGATTTTGTGGAACTGGCAGCTGGGGACAGAAAATGAGTCTGTCTGTATGTCTTCGGATGGCTTCAAAGTAAATGGAGTGCTTTATTAGATACCACAGACCCGAGAGGGGAGTAGTGCACGCGCAGCAACTGCTTCACACAGAGCTTGAACCTCCTCCTTCACACTGCGGCCAACTGATAGCAAGAAAGAAAGCAAAGCAGATCCAAATTCCTTGGCCACACATCACTTAGAGCAAGCCAGGGCTTGGCAGGCTGCTGCAAGCAGAGTCTGCTTATGACCAGCAAGACAAGAGCCCTGGGAATATTCAGCTTTAAGCCCACCCCACAAAAAGAGGAGGACCGGTATTTGTCTCCTTCCACATTACCAGGCAGAGGGAGGAAGCTGAAGGTACACGACTTACAGATGTCACTACCACAAAGACACCCCTGTGCTCGTGTCCTGAAGGCCCCCTGGACGGAAGCCCCCACACGCAGGCTGGGCAGCCGCCCTCCTGCCTGCTCACCCCGAGAGCTACTCGAAAGCAGAGTCCTCGTTTGCTCTACAGAGCATCACAACACGAGCTTGGGAGGATGGCAGCCCAAAGCACGGACATTTCAAAGCACATCATTAAACAAGAAGCATGTGAGGGGGTGTCTTTCCCCCAAACATTTACTGCCAACGTTTTACAGCAGTGAAGGAAGACTGAGCATCATCTCCACGTGGAACAAGCAGCAGGTTTACACCAAGGTGAGCCCACCAGACCTCTGTTTGGGAACGCTGGACAGCCCCATGCACCCACTCATTGGAAGTGCCCAAGCAACAGCAGATGGCTACAGGGTGTGGTGGCGGGTGGTGGAGCGGCAGATATACGGTCACGTTCTGCCCTCAAAGATGAAAAAAACAGAAGTGGAAATTGGTGTGCATCGAAGTCATGCTTTAATAGGTGACATCAATTTAACAAATTCTGTGATACAGCTCTGAGTGCTGGAAAACATCCTGTGAACTCACGGCAAACACCTACAGCCAAAACTCTAAACCTATGACAGGTAAGAGTTTGGTTTCAGCACTCCAAACTAGGGCTCACAGTGAAATCCCATTAAACACAAAAACAAACCACACATCACCGTAACAAGATACATGATCTATGCCCCAACTGAGCACATATTGACAATGAAAACTTCATTAAATAAGAAAATTACTACAAATCTGTACAAAAGTCACAATTAATAATTTCTTGTTTATCTTCTATGAAAGAATTTTCACTCAACATCTTCAAGTATTTATATGTCATTAAGTGTATTCTTACAGGCTATTTAACTCCATTGGTTTATAAGAAAAAAAAAAAAAAAGAAATCTTTTAAAATATTTTTAAAACATTAAAGCCTTTCTCCAGCATGTATGACCATGAACATTAAATGTCAAGCTTGCAGACTTTTATTCCCGCACATGTATGTTGCACGCTAGATCAGCACCTACACAGTCTGGGCAAGCAACTCACTGATCAAATTCCTTGAAAGACGAAGCTTCTCAAGAGCTGTAGCAGTGAGGAAAAACATGAACATCGCACAGGCTGCTGCATCTGCTCTCTGGCAAGGCAGGCAAGCCTCTAGCCATCTCCTACACAAAACAAACAGCACCTAAAAACTCCGAAACTAAACCAAACAATCTGAGCAAACAGCAAGTCCAGACCTTCTGGCTGTTGGAAATGGTTTCCTCTGCTTCGTGAAACAGGTCCTCTGTTGTAAATCTCTAGGAGCGAAAGTGCTAAATTGTTTAATGCTCCTACAGACTCGGCCGAATACTGTTTAAGTCAGGCAGAATAGCTAACAGGGAGGTCAGGAACATTAAGGCAGGCAAATAGCTGGCAAGGTCTGAAAGTAAATTCTTGAGGGCTATAAATAAATGAACCAGACAAGCGTACCCCCTCCAATTAAAGTTTCAATTAACTGTCCCACAAAGCCCAGGGGTTTCCAGACATGCTGCACTTGAGCATGCCCTCACTGTCTGACACGCTGATCATTAATGGTAAAACAATCTGGCCCCAACTAGGAAGTGGGTTAAAGCTGACACAACTAACTGCATGCAATGGGCCTGCAGAAACGAGAGCCCCACAGACCACTGCAAATTAACAGCAGAGCCTGAAAAAAAAAAAAGCAACGAAAAAGATTTATTCTATTTTGACAATTAAGGAAGGAAGGCCCTTGAACCAGTAGTGGATAAAAATATCTGTGGAAGACTACCAAAGGTCTGAAAGTGGTGGAAAAACCTGGGGAAGAGCAGCTCTAGACAGCTTTATGCAAAGTCTGAAGGTTCTTCTCTTAGACACCAGCAGACAATTCATATTCTTAACAACTCTAACAAGAGCTAAAGTAACTTCTGTGAGGAATAAAGGGAAAAACTACCCAGCACTTTGCACCTTAGAGAACAGTATCTGTACACAAAGGTTAAGATTGGTCAGAGATATATTTTGACTACGCATTTTATTCCAGTCTAAAACCAAATGTACTTTCTTTATAGGAGGAGAGGCAACTATACTCTTCCATGAAGTGAAATGCATATACTTATCTCTTTCAGGCAAACAGCACCTTTGCCAGGAATAAATCTTCTGGGAAGGTACAGCCTTTCAAAATAACAAATACAAGTTACATGGTAATAGAAAGGCCTGGCAAATAAGGTCATGCTGTCTCACATTAGAAATAATGTATTTAATGAATACTTGACTTGTTCAAACAAGGAAACACATCAGTTTTCCTCTTCTCTTTAAGGGACATACCAGAATCAAAGCAAAGTGCAAAAATCCCCGTTGCTCCAAGATAGTCCTGAACATCAGATTAAAAAACAGGAGCAGGACACAGCCTGTCTCTGAAGATGACTAAATTAAGTTTTCCTCTTTAGAGTAATCAAGAGCTGGATCTCAGTGAAGTTACTACAGATGATTTAAAAAGAGTGGAAGAGTAAAAGTCAGACAAGGGCTAGCCTGGATCAGTCCAATGGAAATTTATTCTTCCATCTACTTCTGCTATCCAAATCATTAAAGCTGGCTCCTAGCTGTTAGGGCAGTGTCATCTCCGCTTCCTCGAGTGCTTGCCATGCTGGTCTCACTCCGCTGCATGCTCAGAGACTTCAGGGTTTTGTGTTGCAACCTCAGCACTGTCTTCTTCAGAGCAAGTGGATGCCATCCTCTGCTCAAGACTCTCTGGAACTTGTTTTTTGCCTGTGCCTTCTGCTTGCCCTTTTTCACTTGTATTTTCTGCCTTTTTATGCTGTTCTACCCCATCTACCTCACTTTCGCCTCGCAGGAGCGTGCTGTTGCAGTGGTGCTCGTCACTCCTTGCTGCGACTTCATCTCCACTTGACTCCAAGCCATCACTTACTGGAGAAGTCCAGCCAGTCTTGGGCAGCTTGGAACTAACTGGGGGTCTCACAGCCCCACCATTTGCATCACCACCACCTTCCTCACTTGTCACTTCCAGAGTTGTGTTGTTCTCACTGTCATTTTCTTTTCCAGCCTCAGTGTTTGTAGCAGACAGATTTAACTTGGCGCTAGAGGCAGAGGACCCCACGTTCAGGTTTATGGCCAAGTTGTATGTTTTGTTTCTCGATGTTCTTTTATCAACCTTCCTCCGTTTTACAGCTGCATCAGCTGTCTCTGGCACTGTTGAGTCTTTGGTGCTTGCATCATCTTCCTTCAGCATCTTCTGGTCCTCTTCTGCTTGCAAGAGTGGAACTGAGGAGGAGATTCCTGCATCAATTGCACATTCTCCCAGATTACGGGAAATGTTTTCAATATCAGTAGGGCTTTTCAGTGGCCCACCCTCTTTACCATCTGCCATATTTGCATCCAGTTTTCTCTTCTTGCTCTCCTTCGTGCAATCATTCTCTGCTGTACCCTGCACTTCTTCAGTCTCACTGGTTAAATCCTTATCCTCCTGCTGGGTAAATGAAGTCTCTTTCTCCTCTTCACCGTCTCCTCCCTTCAAAACACATTCACTTATCTTCTCTTTTATGTCTTCATCATTTATTTTAGGTTGCAAGTCTGCAGCATCTACATCTTTCTGCTCTTCCTCTACAGCTTTCTGCTCTTCCTCTACAGCTTTCTGCTCTTCCTCTACAGCTTTCTGCTCTTCCTCTACAGACTGGTTCTGATCCTTTTCTACAGAATCATCACATTTTTTGCCAAGAGTTTCCTGTTTATCTTCAGCCTTTTGGTGCAGCTGTGACTTGGCAGAGCGGGGTCTGTACTTCATGAGTTTGTTGTGTGGCCCCCACACAAAGCTGCCTCGAGGTTTGAAGTGTTGCCAAGCGTAGTGGACCAGTTCTCTTCTCTTGTGTTTGCTTCTGATGGTGAAGAGGAAGTAATCCAAGGCACTTCTCTTGACATTTGGTAATGTCTCCCTAACAAGAGTTTCTGTTAGGAAAAACTTTACCAAGTGCACCTGATAGTGTTCATATCCCATCTCCCCCAGGCACTTCAGGATGCGAGTAATCCGCAAATTGTTGTGGCTGAACCTGAACAAAACAGGTAAGCAAAGTTGTTAAGTGAAAAATCTTACAAGTCACTATGAATCTCCAGGGTATTTGCAAAGCGTTTTGTGCATTATTGACTGTGATCTATTAAAGACTACTTGACAATGCAGATGGGAATACAGGCAGGCTTACTTTTAAAGCACCTACTGCTGCTGCCTGCCTTCAGCAGTACCTTCCTAGCCCGTGTTGGGCTGCTAGGATTAATCATCTCAACTGTATGGAAAGATTTGGGCTTTCTGCATCACCCATCAGTAGATAACAGTCACCTTACTGGGTCAGACACACAAGTGCACGCAGCCCAACATCCTGTCCCCGACAGCGACCCTGCAGGGTAAGACTGTAGAAAAGTATAAAAATAAAGGCAGGTAAGGGTGCTGCCAGAAACTCACGACTTAGGGACACAGGGTTTGTTTTATATATATATATATTTTTTTTTTTTTTATTTTTTTTTTTTTAATTCTTGACAGTCTTCAAGTTGGTTTTTATGTGAGGATGCTCAGTCCTTTTAGAGCCCTTGTTAATCCCATCAGGGGTACTAGAGCATGAAGGGTCATTACCATCTCTATGATATTTGCAATATTATAAAAACATTACCATCAATTTGCAGAGCATTTTCCAACCAAGGATTCAAAGCATTTTACAGATATGAAGGCAGCTTTATAATCAGCGAAGCATATGGAAACACTCCTGTTTTGTAGTTTAACAAGATACTACAAAGGCAATTTGGCTACTTGTGAAAACATTTCTGTGATTCCTGTTTAAAACATGGTTTTAAATACAAGCTTTGCTAGATCAAATATTAATATCTCCAAGTCTGTATTTTGTACTTCAGGAGGCCAACATGAAGAATGCCTGCTGTTAACAGCTGCATCAGATACAAAAGAAAACCAGTCTCAGCTGGTTTATTTATTATACTTGTCACTTACTGAAGTGACAAAAAGCGTGATGACCTACAGTCAGAGGTTGAGCCAAGTTAAAAATACTTTAGGTAGATAACTTTTTTTTTTATCAACAAAAGCCTCCATTATCAAGGGCTGAGGATTTTCAACTTTTTTTTTTCTCCTCAAAGTGCTGCCTGGCTGTAGTAAATGACCAGCAGGATGAACAGAGACTCACCGGTTCAAGTTTTTAAATCGTTCAGCCCAGTTCTCTGCTCTCTTAAGTTCTCCAGTTTCCTCGTTGACCAGAACGATTCCATAAAATCTCAGCATGAGTTGGTAAGCACGTACAAACCTTTGCATAACTTCCTTGGACTTCTTAAAGGCCTGAAAACAAGACAAAACCACTGAGTACAAGGTGCAACTCCCTAATTACCGGCACCAGTTTAAGTAGCACCTGAATTATAACAAGGCTTGATTACATCACTAAGCATTTCATTTGCTGGTGTAGCTACTGGCGGACGCAAGAGAGACAAATGCTTAACAGTGCTTGAGTGAGCTCTGTTCACACTAGAGCCCCAAGGAAACAATGTAAAAAAAAAAAAAACAGACTTCAAATAGGAGGCATTTAGGGAAAATCCTAAGATACTTCAGATCTCAAAAAAACCCCCCAAAACCAAATCAAGCTTTCAATACCTGGATTTCTTGACGAGTGACTGGTTTGGCACGACAGTTCATCCCTTGTTCGCGTAAAGGGAACAGCCTGAAGAGAAAGAACTTTTCAGCCCACATGAGCAAACATGACATCCAACCCAGGATACCCATTTTGTTAAAAATAAAAAGAGATTCCAGAAATTGTGATATCACAGGCATCTCTTGGAGACCTCACATCCTTATGGACACAGAAGTAGTTTACTATATGACAAACAGATCCCTCCCATAAAAGCATTGTCTACACCAAAGACGACAACATACTTTGCTTATCTGGATCTCTCTCGTTGTCCTACTATGTGGTTCTGCAGTACGCTGCAAGACTAAGCATGACTGAGATCTACTGCCATAGCTGCGCTGCAAACCTATGTATTTGGGATTCCCACTGCATGGTTTCCAGAAGAATATAACTCAGTAAAAATAAAGTGGACACACGTTTCACTCAAGAGTAATTCTAGGCCTTTTGGGAAACTGAATTCAGGAACACAGCTACAACTGACCCTTAAAAGAGGCACAACTAACGAGAGGCACTATATGCATGCAGTTTACCACTGTATGTAAGAATGGTTTTCTTCCAGAACTTCATAGTTGTCCCACCAAGATGTAAGTAGAGTTTCAATATGCAAACCTGAAAAGAAAAGCAAAAAGTCAGGCAAGAAGAAATGGCACCAAATGAAAATTTAAGTTAGCCAGTCACCCAAGGTGCTCACTATCCAGAGCCACGTGTTCACATACAGGCATTAGCTTCTCTCACAAGACAACCATCCTGGTAAGCCAGAAAACACCCTTAGTTTTCTACCACCAAATTGAAAATCAAGGAACAGACAGCAGGAATAGGGACATTGTAAAACTGAAATTTTCAGTCTTTTTTCTGTTTCTTTTGGTTTGTGGTGTTTTTGTTTTGGTGGTGGGTTTTTTTTTTGTTTTGTTTTTGTTAGCAATCCCACATGAATCAAGCTACTCTTTCATCAGTTCAACTAGCTGCAGCAGAGTTGCATCAAACAGTCATCACACAAGGTACTTACCATGGGGCAAAAAAGAAATCTCATTTTTATAAAAGCTTAAGTTCCACATCTCCTCTTCCTCCTCATTTTCTGGTTCTATCAAACCCTGGAGATGAGAACAAGAAATCAATAAGCAGCTATCTTTTAAAAGGCAGCATTCACTTTCAGACTTCTTGTTTCCTTCATGTTTCCTAAACATGTCAAACTAAATCCTTGAAATATGTTTTGGGAAGTAACAGCTTGTTTCTGATGCACCCACGTGCACATCATCCCTTCCCCCTCACAAATGAATCCTTAAAGGTTCTGAGCCCATCAATGTAAAGACAAGAGGGTGCCCCCAAATCTAGAAAATGTTCCTAAACTCAGCATGTGATGAGGAAGAGCCACAAGATTACATGCATCATCTTTCAGTCCATACCGGGTAATGGTGTCTGTATCTCTGCAAGTCTTCTGCTGCAATCCAGTTGCGCCTGCCTGAGAACTAGAGAAAATACAGATCAGAGATCCAGAATAAAGTTGTCTTCTGCAAAAAAAAATCCACTGACTGAACTCAGCATCTCTTACACATGTTGCCCTGCCTATCGCTCTCCTGTGCCCTCCACTCTGCACTCCCAAAACCGGCCAGTTTGTTATGGCAGATGTTTCTCTGCATTCCTGAAGACAACTTTGGACTGACAGAAATTCACGTAATCTCCTTTAACCAAAACATTTGTTTTTCTTTCTAGTTCTATTAATCAAGGTCTTCATGTTCCATGCATACCTTTTATCCTACATAAATGGTCAATGGAAAACCTGAATAATAAAATGTCATTCTCTTCCTTAACTGAAAGGTTTTAAAATAAGACAAACTAAGCCCTGCCTGTCTGTCTTTCTCTAAGTCACTACATAGCCTAGTCAAGACAGAGATCAGACTTTAAAACTGTAGAATTTAAGATGCAGAAATATCCCCTGAATTCAAGATTCTCTGTAGACATTACTGAAATAAAGATTTCTTAATCTCTGCTTTATGCTCAAGAGCAGCTTTGCTGATTTAGCATCATGCTGATCTACACAGTGGACAATAACAGAGCCACATGGTCACATTAGATATTTATTTTATTGGACTTTCATTCCAGTCACCACCTTTGTTATTGCTCATCTCTCCATGTAACCAAACTTTATGTCAAACATACCTGAAAACCCCTCCGAGACAGTGGTGATGAATTTGATCTTGGCTCCTACAAATAAAAGGCATTTAGTTGAAACATTCTGAAACCATACTTCACTAATAGAACAAAAAATACACACCAAATGAGAATACCCACAGCAATGGCTCACATGATCCCTACTAGTTGCCAAGTGACAGATTTACCTAGTTACAGCTGAATTCACTTGGCTCTAGTCATAATTCAAATTGCTATAGAGAAAAACCTGTGGCACCACATCCACCACAGGATGGTGTCAGGTTCTCCTTGCTACACAGGTGGGCTACATTCATTCCAAATGTAGCATTTAGACAGAAATCACAAAGAATAGCTTCACTTCTTCCTCTGAGCTTCATGGAAATAAAAGTTGCAAGTGTGACTTAATTTAAAATGCATTTTAAATGAATCATATACTTTTCTTTTTTTTTTTTTACAGTGGATTATTTAAATGATAAGAGATTTTGTTACACTTCACAAGCAACACAGACAAGTTTAATCTTGCTGGCTGCTGAACCTCCTTGTCCTAACCCATGAAAGCACTTCAAAGTGTTCTGTCAAGGCAGAACCAGCAAACTGAACAAGACTGCTCAGGAATAAAAGGATCCATCCAACGCGAAGCACGGTGCAGTTAGTGCTCGGCGCCAGCTCACAGCGAGAGCAGGGTCTTGGTGAGCCGAGGATAAGAGGTGCAGACTCTTGTCAAACAAGCGTTTTAAGAAACTTAAAAGAAAGAAGCGGCAAATGCTGTCCAAAGTTATTTTATAACTTAATTTGATACTTCTTAATCTCATTTGCACAGAGAAAAATAAAACAAAACAGAACTACTTTCTAGTGAACACCAGTCACTTGTTCATTAATTATTAAGGCAGAAACTGGATTACATTTTGTAACACCTTGTAATGAAGTAATCTATTCAGCTGCTCTGTTGATTGTTAATACTTAAACTATATGAAGCATGCACAGCATTTGGGAGATCAAATCTTTATCCACAGAGGAAGGTCATAAATGCAGAATTTTTAAAATGTAATTTAAAAAAATACATTTACAGACTATGAATCCCAAATAAAGCTCACATTGTTTTTTAAATACAATAACTTGTGATGACCTAAAATAACGCCTGTTTCCATTGCAATACATTTCCATTTAATACATGACAACAAAGACCAAAATAAGTGGCAGAACTTCCCACACCCACATGGCCCATACGGGATCAGAAATCCAAGTGCTGGTGTCCATCCCCAGAATCCACCCAGACTGCAGAAATGCACGCAACTATAAAAAGCTTTGCTACACAGCTAACATTCAGGGAAAAAAGTAAACGGCTGCAAACACAAGACTAAAATACATTCAGCCAGAACAGATCAGTATTATTCTTTTGTTCAAGATGTAAGCAGAGACTGGGATTTAGCACTTAGGAGTTCAAAAGTTATAGTCAAAACTATCGATGAATTTCAAGGACGAAATTCTGATACATGTGGAATTATTGAAAATTTTGTTCCAAATTACAGAAGATATCGTTTTCCAGATATTCTTTACACTTAAGGTTCTAAAATAACATTTAGAACACAGCTGGGTAGGACAAGCTAACAGCAGAATGGCTCCAATTTTGAAGAAGAACTGGTTTGCTAAGAGTAAGTGTAGATGCAGACAGCTGCGATGCCATGGTGCAAGGTGCTGCAAGGCTTGTCTAGAAAGAAGCTAGATCCAGGAGAAAGGCATTCTGGAGCACAGCATTGCAGAGAACAAGATGGGGAACTAAAGAGAGCAAAACTCAGCCTTCCCTCCACGCAGGCATGGTTCCTGGGTCTCTACAAACTTATGTTTAAGCCACAGAGAAACATAACCTTCCCTTTCTTTCCAGGTTACAAACACAAACTGAACTGCAAGATTGAAACTTACGCACATAAATAAAACTCCCTTATTTCTCACCACACTGATAGGCAATCCAAGTGAGTTTCTCCCTCCAAACCTGCAACGCATCAGTCAGAACGTGCATCACTGCACAAAGCCAGCAGAGGTTAACACAAAGAGCATTTGGCCAGAAACTGGAACCCATCTGCAATCGAAAGGGATGAAAGAACGCGTCCGAACAAGACACAGGAATGAGAAAGATGAAAGAATCCTAGAATAGTGATTAAAAACTTTCTGTTGATGGAGTTAGGAGAAGGCACAACTACGGGGCTTGTTATTAAAGCATGGCTCTGAGCTGCGCAACATCAACACCATACGCTACAGACGACTGATAGGTAACCGTTTTAAAATCACAAATCCCCAGATCATCAAGACTTGCTCCTAGAAGCTGAAAGCACTGAAATGCAAAAGAGCTGAAAAGACACACCTGCAGGAATTTCAGAGCACAAACATGGAGTATTTGCAGAGACACAAGTGAGATGCAAAGAGAAAAGCAGAACTTTAGGTTAGTGTTGAAAGTACATAGCAAAAATAATAATAAAAAAAAAAAATCTAACCTCAGTATTGAATAAATACATTAGCAGCTTCAGACATAAAGTATACCATCTAGGCTGAAGGGAGAAGAATGAGAATTAATACAATATTTGCAAGAGTGGGAATTAGATTTGGAAACTGATTCATGTCTTTGGCAGGTTGCAAAGGCAAAAATAGATAGTAGAAGATTTACTGTTTCTTTTAGTATTCATGCTTACTGCCCTCAAAAAACGTTTCAGGCACTGTCAGACAGAGGTGACCACACATTCATCACTCAAGGAAGGACTCATCTGTAAAGATGCAGAACAATATTCCAGGGGCCGTAAGTCTCAGGGACGACCGACATCCCTCCCTTGTAAGGCAAAGTTCGCGAAGCCCACTCACTGGAGTGAGAAAACATTCCCTGCTTTTACAGTTGTCACAATCCAGAAGTGGTTCTAAGAAAAAAAAAAAAAAAAAACCTGAAGAACAAACACATTCAAAAAGAATAATCTGAATGTTCTGGAGGCATTAAAACTTGTGAACAAAACTAGAACTCCAGCCATGTACAACACAGTATTGACAGCACGCCCTCAAACAACGCAAAACACTTCAGAGGAAACCTCTGCCTCTTCCTCCAAGCGCACAGCTGTTCCACCTAAAAACTGTGACTTTCCACAGCTCTACCTGCGCAGCGAGGCCCTACCTGCATTCCCTGCAGTAAACTCCGCGAAGGTGCACAGACACGCATGGGCTTGTCCATCTGCTGTATTTACACTTTGATTTTGTTTGAGAAGTATAGAGCGTGGATTTTTGCCCCAAGCCACAAGTGTTTGGAATACTATGTTGCACTGAATGTATTTTTGTTCAAAGGAAGGTTATTTTAGTATCTTAATGCTTATAAAAAAAACTAAAGTATAATACTATACTCCTTTAAAAGTGTATTAATTAGAAAGCTTTAGCTGCCTTTTTATATTCTAAGAATAGGCATGAGTTGCTGAAATGAAACTGAAGGCAAGGATTAGTTTCTCCTTCCCCGAAATGGGAGGAGTTAAATTTAAGGACTGTAATGTGCTTTGACTGATCCAGGAAATCCTGCAAAAGAGAAACAGTTTTGCATTTGCCAAAGCAATGCTGTAGAAGAATTTACTGACGCTCAGGGTCAAACCCAAAAACATTGATGCTGAGAAGACTAATAAGATCCTTCCATTTCAAATGAACGTTATTTTAAGGCACCAGGCACAAGTGTTCATGTTTTGCAGCACTATCTCACTCATTATAACTAAACACATATCTGTTTTTAAAACATCAGTGGGTATTTTTTTTTCTTTTCTGAGTTGCTTTAAATACGTTCCCTAGCAAAACAACAAAAAAAACCAAAACACATATCTAAAAAGTTACAGCTCATTTTTAAAATTAAGAAGACGTTATGTAAGGGCTTTTTACCAATGGCATGAAAGAGCATATGAAAGGCCACCACACAGAGTTGAGGATACCAACAAAAACCCTACAATCATGGAGTTGCTGAAGAACACCAACGCCATAATGTCAAGCCCAGTGGCCATCAGAACGTGGTGAACAAGCAGGTGCCATACAGAAGACAGAACTTATATTTATGGCATAAAGTATCCAGATGGTGAGAGGAAAAAAAAAACCCAACCCAGCTCTAGGGATCTAACGAAACTTAAGGGGTCATAAAGTCACAGCATATCTCTTGCCTTCGCCACCTCCAAAGCTGATTTTGGAAAGGACCTCAGGTCGCCTCTTCTCCTTGAGGATTTGCTCCATCAAGATGAGGGCAAAATCACACACTAGTGATCGCTGCCAGGACAAAAAAACCTTTGACTTCTCCTGAGCATTTTAAGCTGCTCCAGTTCCCCATAGTAAATTAGAGAGGAAGGGCCCGGGTACCCTGACAGCGCACAGAGCAGGGGGCCTGGGAAGACCCACGCGTGCACATCAGTGGCACACGCGAAAGCATCCGAGACAACCCCAAGGGCTGCGGTAACCCGCCCTGCTATCAAACACCGAAACGGCGGCCTCCGCGGCGGGAGGAAAACCGCAGCGAGCGGGGCAGGACCCGGGGGCAGCCGTGGGGCCCCAGGAGCTCGGGGCGGGCGGGGGAATGGGGCTTCCTCGCCCCGTCCCGCCTGAGGGTCGGGGTGGGGTCCGCTCTGCGCCCCGCTGCTGCCCCAGGGACCCCGGCACCCACCTGGGCCTGCCGGGAGCCCCGCACCCAGCCTGGCTCCGGCTCCTCCCCGGCTGCCGTCTCCGCTCCCTCCGGCTCGCCGCCATCCTCCTCCTCGTCGTCGCTGTCCTCCTCCCAGGTGGAGTCGTACTGCCACAAGCCCACCTCATCCTCCGCTTCCTCCTCCTCCTCCTCGGCCCTGAAGCTGAACCAGGCCGCCATGGGGGCGCGCGCGCCGGGGCCGGGGGGCGGGAAAGGGAAACCGAAACGGGCGGCGGCGCCGCGCGCCCGGCACAAAGCCCCGGCACGTGGGGCGGCGCGGGAGGAGGAGGAGGAGGAGGAAGCGCGGGCACGCCCCGCCCCTTTCCTGCGCCACCGCCCCTCCGCCATTGGCTGGCTGCCGGCCCGCCCGCCGCGCGGTCCCTGCGCCCGCCGCCTCCCGGGGATCCTTCCCCTCGGCCTGGCCGCCCGAGGGCAAGAAATAAACGGAGGGAAGGAAATTCGGCTCTTTTCCATCCGCCCCCGCGCCGGGCAGCAGGAGGGGCTCCCGGACAGGCTATGAACCTCCCCCCCCACCCCCCGAGCCGCACAAATTGGTGCCTGTTGGAAACAAGATAGCAGAATGGCGTGAGCTTTTCTCTTTCCTTCGGTTAAAAACGTGGCGAGACTGGCGCGTTTAACTTCTTCGCAGGGCAAAAAACCTCCTATGAACCCCCAGATGCATTCATTCCCGTAGATAATATCCCTCTTACCGGAAAATGAATAAAAGAACAATCTTTCCAAGAAGCCTGGGCTCGGTGAAAGGGAAGGGAGGCAGAGACCTGCGGCACTCGGGTCATTTGAAGCGCTGCCGTTTTCCAAACACCCAACTTCACAACCAACGAATCCCTAAGAAAATGCTGGATTGGGAATGAAATCCCACGTGAGCTCTCCCTTCTTCAAGGATGGTGTTGAGAGATTGCTCCAGTATACATCCATGTCGACACATTTCTAATTTAAGCTAGAAAAAAAACCATTTCATTGGTATAGCAAAAAAAAATTTAGACTAGAATTCTGAAAAGGATTTACCCACAAGGCTGTGAGACTTGAAAGCTACAGAATCTGCACTTCATGGCCAAGATTTAGGTACATTATGACAAAGTAACCAGCACTTTAATTTTTGTTGTTTTCTTAAGAGTTAACATTCATCTTTCAGCACTCAAGATGATAGATCTGCTAAGTGACATGTGATTACAACTTCTGCATCTTGACAGTACCAACAAATCGAAATTACAACCAGGAGCTTCCTCACATGAGGTTATAAAAGCTTGATTTCTGCCCACCCAGAAAACCTGAGACACCTGTAACATCTCTCCCACGCACCAGAGCTGCCTGGAGCTCTCCAGCTGGTAGGTCTGGTAGGTTATCTTTTTCCAGGCTTATCTCTTGGAGCACAGCACTAAATTCAGGGCATTTCATGCCTTCTGGTTCAGAATTTGTTTATGCCCTGCTATTTCAGACCCCATCACGCTGTAAAAGCTGTTACAGTGTCCATCCTGGCAGAGTTCTGACCTTCAACCTGCCCACTGGCTTCAGCAGGCCAGGATTTCTTATGGAGGATCTTAGAGAAATAACAGGGTAATAGTTCCTAACATCCAGATAAAGTAAAAAAAAAAAAAAAACCAAACCAAAAACCCCAAGCAGGCACTTCTGACCAATTTCACTAAAGGCGTGAGATACCTAAATAACTTTCAAAGTAAGTTGGGCAAAATTTTAATCAAGTTACGCAACAACTACCATTTAGTAAAATAAAGACAAGTCAAATTTATTCTTAGTATAAAACAAGGGAAGCAAATAATGCAGACAAGAACTTGGCTACGTACCTAGAATAAAAGCAAAAACTAGTAAATTCCTAGTTCCTCACCTTGAAGGCAATACTGATAAAGAAGTAATTCTTCTTTTTATGAACTGATAGTTAATATGGTGAAACAGTAACAGTTCAGCCTACTTCATTCACCATCTAACGTGTGTTTGTTGATTGTGGTCTTTTCACAACTCAAAAATAGGAACTTCATCAAATATTAATACTCTAGCACACAAAAGATAAGCATTACAATGTAAGTAAGATTCTTAAGTTGTTGAACAAAATTAACATTTTTGGAATACCAACTCCATTCAGATCTACTAAAACTGCTTTAAAAAAATAAATAATGAAATACAAACCCCACTGTTACACGCTACTGTAGTACAAATGGATGAAGTAACATCTCCAGGTTCATGCACAGCTTAGCTGATCCCTTACAAAACCATGTGCAACTGGATATTTTATTTAGGATACTTATTATTATTCTAGGGGCATTATAATTTTCACTTCACTTACAGTATATAAATTTATAAAGACTGAAAAATCTTATGTCACTAAGAGTGAAAGAAGTAAAGGTTCCTCCAGCAAACGGAGCTAAAGAATACTTCAACTCAGTAGTTACCTGTATTTAAAAGAATTTTAGTTTTACCGAACCAATGAATTTAGACATTTGATACAAACACTATGTTTGCAGTCACTAAAATGACCAAACAACATTACCCACAGAAGGCCTGTAATATTCAAACACAGCAACAAACCAAAGGCAGAAAAAAATGTCCCCAAATTTATGGAAATAACCTCTGCTTTTCATGAACCGAGGCTCCGTGTTTCACCGAGCACTTGTTTCCTAACTGTGCTGACACAGAACGTGTTACTTACTTGTTTGAAAGACCAGAACTGTTACAAACACATAAACTCTTAACGCTGCCAGCTTTCCCCCAAAACACCCTGAGAAGGCAGCCATCCTCAGCTGCTTGGTGCTGACCACAAAACACATGGTGAAAGACAGGCAAAGTCTTGCATGTATAAAGCCAATGTGCAGATTCTTCCAATACCTGGCTCAGATATCTTTTCCTTTCTCAGAAAGTTTATGTAGCAACTATCCTGCTACTCCTTTTTTATGTTCCCTCCTCATGTTCCAGAGTTTATTACTTCTCTCTGTCACAGCTTGCTTTATGTTCTGCGTCGTTTTGCAGCACTTGGACTGGAAGGATTACTGTTTGCGTTTAAGACCTTTTCAGTGACTCTGTTGCGCTTCCTCTTATCAGATCCTTCTTTGGACCCAGAATCTGATGAAGTTTTCTCTTTCTCTTTGCTGCTTGGCTTTTCAGTTGTTTTTCCTAAACTTCCAGAGGGCGCAAAAACTGAAATAGGATCAAAGTAATGATTCCAGATCAGAATCATACACATAGGCAAACAAGAAGTGACATCAAATATCTTTATATTACATAAGACTTTTCAAACCAATCAATTCTCAGCATATTTAATGACCATTTAAGCATTATTTTCACTTCTAAAGGAAAAATCTTCCATAAGAAAGGCACATCTTGCTTTTATTATTTGCTTTAAAGACAGGCATGTATTTTGACAGGCTAAAAGTGAACTTCATTAGGTGGAATTAAACAGCACTTAATATTAAAATACTTAATAGAAACACTTACAGAACATAAAACCAATCTATTAAATTTATAATCAGCAACGGTCATTACATTTGGTATTACGGATAAATTTTAAAACTGAACACTCGAAATGTAAAATTTAATATATTTTTTAAATACGTTTTAAAATCTTTTATTACACTCAATCTTAAAACACCACTTGTTCTGTGATATAAATATTATGAAATTATATAGTTAACAGTTGGCTTGCTCTGTTAAGGTAAATAGCAGAATTCCTAATGTTCACATTTGACTTTGTTCCACAGCAAGGTGTTAGGAAAATAAGCCTTATACTTAAAAGAAGCAAGATAATGCAAGTAAAATAAAATTAAAAAAAAAAAAACAATTTGCCCACCTTCCCTTCTAAGCATACAATCTTACAATATTTTTTGATTTACAGTCCCAATTTTTCCCCAAGACTATGCAGATCCTAACACAGAGTATTTAGGTTCACTATAACTGGACTTGATTTTCTTTCAGACTCCCAGGGTTTTGTCAAGTACATGTTAAAACCAAAAAACTCCAAAGCTGTACAACTTTGCACATATGAATTAGGAGCAAAGGAGAAATCTTTCAAAGTATCAGATATTGGCATCTGCTTACTCTGTGCGTTCTTAAATTATTCTAGTTTTTGGCACGAGCATGTGCCAAGTCTGAATACAAATCACAACGTACACCATATTTAGGATTTACATTTTAACATTAATTTCTCAGAGTTACAGTTGGGTTTTAATCTCGTATTACACAGTAGAGAGTTACAAATTTACCTTCTTCTGGACCTGCATGCGTTTCCATCTCTTCTTTTATTTCCTCTTTCACTTCTTCTTCTATCATTACTTTTCCTACAGAGAGGATTGTTAAGACAATGGTTAGATGGTTTTACAGAACAATATGCATTTTTTTCTGGATTAGTAGCCTCAGCATATGTCATAACATTAACAAATATTCAGTGCAACATTCAGCAGTAATTTGGAAAGCTTCCTCAGCGCTGTGATAGAGAAACACAGCTACAGTCCAGGCATACTACGCGCGTAACGTAAAGCACTGAACAAGATGATGTCTCATGTCAAAAGGCTCCACTGAAATTATTAACAGGAAAAAAGGGAAATGCTACATAAGCAAACCGTATTGCAATGTCTTAGCTATAGTAGGATATTATACTGAATTTTTAGTGTGAAGTTCAGTGTACCTAGTAATTGAGAAGCATTCCACTGTAGTTTAAAATATCCCAAGAACTCCTTTGGCAGATGCTTCAATTTCCTTGCTCCTACCTTGGATAACAGTACCAAGTAACACACACATAGCTAAACTTTGGAAATCCATCTCTCACTGGTCAGCCTAAGATTTCTGTCAAACTGCTGCATATTTCTATTAGATTAGGCTACACAGGTAGGCTTATCATGAGTGAGATTTGGAAGAACTAGATAGCTGAATCCCAAGAAGGTAAGAACACAACGAGATGATTTTGCAGTGCAATGAAATGATTGCTAATCTATACAAACACCGCTAAGCATTTCACATAATTTTTGTTTTCAATCAATTTTAAGGCAACTACAGAGAAAAAACATCATGAAAAAAATTGTCATCAGACATTAAAAATCAGTGATGCTTTAAAAAATAAAATATATGAACCATACTAAAACCAGCAATATCCTAAAAAAAAAAAGAGATGGTTATTCCAGCACAACAGTTACTTGGTACAATTCCATGGCCAAAAAGAAAGTTTCTCCAGCTACTGAAACTGCTGCTGTTCAGTAAATATATTGCTGGTGCTCATTATTACTAATTAGCTGAATTGCTATTTAACTACCTTAGATCATCACTCATACGGAAAATTTTATTACAGAAATATTATTACATACAAATTATATGCAAACATTACTTTAATCACTTCCATAGCTCCTACTCTTTAAAAAATTACTAATCACTTTGCAATGAACCACATTTTACCTTTCACTCTGCAAACTAATCGGAGAAGCACAAGGATCTTTTATACCCAGGAGAAGTAGAATTTAAATGGTGTAAACAGAACATGTTTGTGCTATATTAGCACCCCATCTATATTATATTTAGGAATATGAGAAATATTGTGTGGAATGTGACCAAGGGTCTATCTTTGTCACCAGCCTGTCTCCTACAGTGGTCACAGAGGCTGACAGTATGAACAGCACAAGCAGTGTGATCCTTTCCCTGACAGCTTCCTGCAGTCAGCTGATTAAAAATTGATGAGAGAAACTTTTATCTTTTCCTGATACATCTCACACACCAGTCTGAAAGAATGGCCTTGGATTGATATGTTACATTCTTTTTGGGGAGAGTTCTGTTAAACTACTTGTTGTGAGAAGATATTACAGCAACCAAGAGTAGGAGTGCACATCTTACCTTCTCTCACTTCTTGAATCATTTCGTCAGGAAGAGCAAAATTCTTCTCTATATTAGGGAATGGAAGAATCTCAGATTCGTGCTTAGAAAGAAAAGAAAAGTCTCTATGAATGACTTTGGCAAAAACTTTAATTTGGATTTAGAAGTGTAATCACAAGTTCTATTTTACATGCAATAGTAGCTAAGTAATTCTTAACAAGACGCTTCAGACATTAAAGAATCAGGAGGCTCCTGATGTCAAACTGATTATTTGAGATAATTTCCGGAATCTAATCATGACAAATTCTTATGTTAACACACTATAACCTTGTTTGGCACTTAATTACCTATGTAAACATTTGCTGGATCAGCATTTAGGGAACTTTAATAAACAAAGTCAGAACACAGTATGGAAAAAAAAAAACAAACTAACCGCTGTAGGTTTTATTGTTTCCCACCTAATGTACTTTTATACAGGGAAAACCCCATCAACCCACTGGAACAACACCTAACTTTTAGTAACACAAAAGGTACGACAAGCCCAGTGATTCTGGCCTATCAAAATTGAACTAAAAGAAAGAAGAATGTGGCTATATCAACACTTTATACTCACAAGAGCTTGCATATCATACATGGTGCTCAGATGGTCCCAGATCACTTTGGATGAAATCTGCCGTCCAATATTCTGACTGAATTTATCTCGGATACAAATCATGTGGAAATGGCGATTCACACCTGGGGGAAGAACTCAATGCAGTTAACACTACCACCAGTTTTATTTATGCCACACAATTGAAAGAAAAAAAAAAAAGAGTCCTATCATTAAAAGGAAATCATACAGTATGAAGAGACACACGGCAATCCGGGCAGCCCTGCCTGGCTGATATTCCCCCCTACACGACAGGTGCTGTTCTGGAGAGGGGCTGAGGGTGGCCCGCTGACACGTAGCCGCGGCCAGAGCTTTTAGAGAGGCTGCGTGAAAAACAGCCGAAGGGAAGTGTAAGGCCGCAAGCGAGGAAAGGCGATGGCACGGGGGAGCGAGCATGGCTGGCTCTGCGGCCCCGGGAGGGGAGGCTGAGGAGCGCACGGCGGCTCCTTTCCCACAGGCCCCGCCGCGCCGGGGAGAAGCCCCGGGGCCCTGGGCCGGGTGCCGCGGCGGGAGGAGCCCGGGAGGCCGCTGGGGGCAGCACAGCAGCGCGGCCAGGCCGCCGGCCCCTCCGGAGGGCACCCCAGCCTGGAGCTGGTCGCTCTCCGGGCCCAGCGCCTGCTTCTCCTCCCCGGCCAGCTCCCCTACTCGAGGCCGCGGCTGGGGCCGCGGCCTGCTCTCACCTACGGGCTTGTGGCCCAGCATGGCGTGGAAAAGGCAAACCTCCACTTCAGGGCTCCACACCACCACCGCTTCCTCCGCCGGCACTCCGGGCTCCGGCGGGGCTGCCGCTGCCGCCGCGGCGGCTGCAACGGCGGCAGCGACCGCCGCGGCGGCCCCCGATCCGGCCGCGGGGAGCGGCGGCTTCTCCACCGCGGCGGCCGCCGAGCCGCCCTCCGCCTCGCCCATCGCCGCGCCGCCGCCCGCAGCGGCTCCTGCCGGCCGGGAGGAGGGGGTGGCGGGCCGCCGGCCGCTCCTCGGGCGGGGCGAGGCGGGGCGGGCCGGGCCGGGCCGGGCCGGGCCGGGGGGGTGCGGCTGTGGTTACCTCAGGGTGATGGCGGTTATGGAGCGGATCAGCCTGGGTGCCATCATGCGACCGGGCCCAGTCAGCACGGGTTTGTGAAAGGCAGGACCTGCTTGATTAACCTGGTCTATGAGAAGGTGACCCGCTTGGCGGGTGAGGGAAAGGCCGTGGATGTTGTCTACCTAGACCTCAGTAAAGCCTTTGACACGGTTTCTTGCAGCATTCTGGAGAAACTGGCTGCTCATGGCTTCGATGGGTGTACTCTTCGCCGGGTAAAAGACTGGCTGGATGGCCGGGCCCAAAGAGTTGTGGTGAATGGAATTAAATCTAGTTGGCAGCCGGTCACAAGTGGCTGAATACGAGCCCACAGTGTGCCCAGGTGGCCAAGAAGGCCAGCAGCATCCTGGCTTGTACCAGCAATAGGGTGGCCAGCCGGAGTAGGGCAGTGATCGTTCCCCTGTACTCGGCACTGGTGAGGCCGCATCTCAAATACTGTGTTCAGTTTTGGGCGCCTCACTAGAGGACATCGAGGTGCTGGAGCACGACCAAAGAAGAGCAACAAAACTGATGAAGGGTCTGGAGCACAAGTCCTGTGAGGAGCAGCTGAGGGAACTGGAGCCTGGAGAAAAGGAGGCTGAGGGGAGACCTTGTCGCTCTGCACAACTCCCTGAATGGAGGCTGTAGCGGGGCAGGTGTCGATCTCTTTTCCCAAGTAATATGTGATAGGAGAAGGGAAACAGCCTCAAGGTGCAACAGGGGAGATTTAGATTGGATATTAGGAAAAAATGAATCACCAAAAAGGTTGTCAGGCATTGGAACAGGCTGCCCAGGAAGGTGGTGGAGTCACCATCCCTGGAGGCATTTAAACACCTGCAGATGTGGAGCTTAGGGACATGGTTTA
Source organism: Tetrax tetrax (assembly GCA_009806455.1). Lineage (NCBI taxonomy): Eukaryota > Metazoa > Chordata > Aves > Otidiformes > Otididae > Tetrax > Tetrax tetrax. Next base: position 33,189 of record WHYT01016883.1, on the reverse strand, counting down.
GCTGTGGACTTGGCAGTGCGAGGTTAACAGTTGGGCTTGATGATCTGAAAGGTCTTTTCCAAGGGTACGGAACCTCTCCCCTCAGGGACAAGACAAGGCTGCAGGGTGCCTCTGAGAAGTTTCTCATCCACCATTGTCAAGCTTTTGGGTTTTTTGGGCCAGTCACGGAGGCAGCGCAATGTCACCATCCCAAATTGCCTCCATAGGCCTGTTCTTCTGCGTTTGAGATCACCAGAGGGTTGGGAAGGTGGCACTAGGAGGTCAGAGTGAGGCCTGAGGCTTGGCCCTGCTGCCAGGGAAGCCTCGGCTGCCTCAGCGCTCGCCCTTCTGGCCCGTACTCCTCTGGCCTCAGGAGCTGCCAAGGTAGAACATGGTGCTGGGGAAGGGTCCCGAGCCCTGCAAACCCCCCAAACCGGTTGTCCTTGTCACAACAGCATCATTTTGTATCAACCTGACTCTGATGCTTAACAAATAACTATGCCTGGCATACTCAAAAAACGCAGAACCCACCAGCTTTGCCCGTCATTTAAGGCATAAAAAGACCATTTTGTTGGGGAAGAAAGAGAATGTATCATTCCCTCGATGACAGGGTTGTTTTGCCTTGTTAGGTATTATTAGACACAGAGGCATGAAACAGGACTTCTGTTGCTTAGGTGATCAGGTTTTCCTATTGCTCATTCCTCACTTGAAATCTTAATCCGTTTTGTGGATTTTGTGACATTAAAATTATTTCAATAGCAAATAACAATGACATCATATGCAAAGAATGACTGTTCTGAGTGAATAATAAAGCAGTGGGGGCACAAGCTCACAAGCAAAGAGACATTATTTTAATGGAAATTATCCAAATAATAAAAAGTGGGAAGGGAAAGATGCAATTTTCTGAAATGGAAAACCTTCTGTACCTTTGATACCTGAAGAACTAACCTAACTCGTATCATTCTTTGGAGCTTGATGTAATGCTTGTATCCAAAAGAGATTAATCTAACATGAAGTAAACATCTGAAATGAGGTAAACCCAGAACCTCACGTGTGAAGCCGCGGGAAGTTTGGTGGTGTGGATCCTGGATATGGATGCCTGGATATGCGGGGTTCAGGCTGGAGTCTCAAAATGGAAAGGAGTCTCTCATTCCAGTCGGGTTTAGATGCTGTTGAAATTTTTCAGGAATAACTTTCTGTGAGAGTCCCATTCGGACCGAGAGATCTTGCAGGAATGACGTTTCCACATTGAGATTACAGGAATCTCCAGAAATATGTCGTCTGTACCGATGTCCTGGTTGTGCTGAACCTGCCTTTGCACAGCTCAGGCTTCACACTACTTTCCTCATTTTGAGCCAAAATGACCTCTCAACAAGATTTTGCCGATCTCAAATACAAGTCTGCATGCTTTTCCAGTGGAATCCAGCCCTAAATCCAGCATGGCTCTCAGACTTGATTAATCTTCCAATGTTTATTTGATCTACACTGCTACCTAGTCTTAGGCTGCTACCAAAAGAGAGGGTTGTGATTTCCTGTGATGACTGCACAGCAGGAGTAAATGAGCTCCTGAACAACTAAATGCCTGTTTTCATACACACTTCTAGGCGTAGAAAAATGAAGGAAGAAAGAAAAGCAAATAAATTACAGAGTAGAAAAATTGTTCCCCTGTAGAATACTTTTCAAAGTTTTGCAGGAATTTTTTTTTTTTCCATTGTTTTTAAGTCTGTGTGGAACACTGAGCTTCAGCACTCTCATCTGTCACATTCTGCTTCTACTTAAAGACTATCATCAAGAGGGAATAACCGTGTCAGCTCAGATAGCAATTTTTATGTCATTAAGTTCTGATGACTAAAAAAAGAAGCATGTGAAATAGAATGTGAAAAAACATATGGCTACCTCTGAAAGTGCAATAGCATATGAAAATAATTTAATTCAGTAGAATAATGTTAATTCAACAGGAAGAGTATATGCATAAATTGGCTGCTATTTTGTTTCCATCACAAGTAATTACATTTCCTTGTGTCTAAATTTCCGTGCCTCTTTCAATGGCTCTGGGAAACATATGGGAGCCTATCATAATGTGGCATACAGCCCCTACCTGGATTTGGACCAGAGTTAAATTATTGTCTTTAAATTTTAGATTATTTTTCCCCCCTCAATGAACAAATTTTTCAGATTCTGATAAATTTACCCTCCTCTTCTTCATGTTTAAATCTTGCTCTTGGTTTTAAGCAGGTATCAGCAGTGTGAGACATGCACTATTTAGTTCTTCCATGTTTTTTCCCACTCCTTAGGCTGCTTTCAGCCTTGGAATCCGGGCTGCCTATTGTATCCACCAACGGTCCTTTGCTGGATGGGTCGTGTCCCCCCGGAGAGGCGATCTGATATTTCCCAAGGCATTGCGACAACTGAGAAGTACGCCAGCGTTTGGCATTCTCTCTGGAAGCATTGTAGTTCTGGGGTAAGCAATATGGCTACAACTATTTCTGTCATTATTTTAGAACACCATGTGTTCGTGCCCTTAAATTAAAAACTTCATTCCGAACCCTGGATAATTTTTGGTATGCCATATGAATGTTTGCAGAAGAATATAAACTGCACACTTTCGCATTTTGCAAATGTTGCGATTACTTAACCTTCGCTGGGGGTTTTTAGTACATCTTCGGTAGGGAATCTAACAGAATTTTTCTTTCATAGGTGAATGAAGCCTCCTGGAATCCCCAGAGAGCATTACCAGCTTTGTTCTAGAGAAATTGAGAAAGAGAAGTGCGGCAGTTTGCTGGAGACCATGGACAGGACTCCTTGCTAAAGCTGGTGGATGTGCTCAGCAGTCACTGTCGTCTGATGCTGTGTGTGTCACTAGCCATAGCTGGGTTTAATTTTTGGCAGACTGGTTAATTAGCTGCTGTATTATGCCATCTTCATTACATAATGTAGTTTTTACATGCAGAAGTACATACCTAGTCCTGCACCAAGTTACTCTCAGCTCTGTAATCCTCCCACAAAATAAGTAATCTCAGTGCCCTGACATATTTCTGTATTTCCAAATATTAGATCCTTTCTGACTGATGAGGACCTCCTGAAAGAGGAGTTCTGATCTGCTTTGTAAGCTTTACCTGTACTTTCAAAATCCGTTCTTTCAGTGTGAAATCTGTAGGAAGTTTTGCTTAAGAGGGCTGCATAGGGAATTGTCCAAAAGTTGGAGCTTGGTCATTTTGCACATCTTCTAATAAATCAGTGAAAATAGCTTGATAGAGATGTCCTTTTCTTCCTATTAAATCTATCAAGGAGGAAGAACCAAAAATATAAACCTATTTGTTTGTAGAATCTTATCACACAGCCCTTTAGAGCAGCATTGCCTCTTCCAGTGGTTGGCTGGCAAGAAGATACTTCCCAGTTTTCTCCCAGTTACCTAAGTTCTTAGCAAAAAGGTGTTTGGTTATTTTAAACAAGAACATTGAATGGGGAGTTCACTCTCAGATCTGGCTTGCATGGCTTCTTGTAGGGGTGAAAATATGCAATTTAATTCAAAATAAGGGGAGGGAGGTGAAGCAGCAAAGAAGAGGGAAGCAGCTGTCAGGCAGAGGATACGTTCTGTTTGCTGAGACATATGTTCTTGAACTGAACTTTTCCCTTGTGATTGGTTGTGCTCGTTCTCCCAACGGAGAGAGGCTACATATTAGATGGGCATCAGATGGCAAGCCTTAGAAAAATAGATTGAAAACCATGCAAATAATCATCTCCAAGCACGCACAGAGGCGTTCATTACTGCTACTGTTACGCTTCAGAATATCCCAGTGCAGAGTGGGGATTGGAGAAGGAAAAGCCATCTTATTGATTTTTCAGTTTAATAAATCCACCGTATCCCAGGCTTACAGAGAAGTGTAAAAAAGAACCAGTGGATTTAGAATGAACCAGTTAAAAGCGAGCACAAGAATCAGTTCATGAATGCCTGGCTACTCCAAGCCGACATCGGAAGACTGTAGCGTGGTTTACTGGAGGTGATTTTTATTTATAGTGCCTAAAGTGTCTGCCAGACTAAACCCACGCTATCCCAGCTGGTCAGTGTAAATCTGGAAAAGATTCCTTTCTTGACAGTTCCAGTGTTGTGCTCAGGGTTGTTAATTTTCTTCTCTGGGTCATTTTTTAAGTTTTATTTTTCAAAACAAAAATACTACTCTTTTAAATAAAAAAAAAAAAGAGCCAGCATAATCACAGAGGATCTTTAAAAGGGAAGCAGGCAAGCGCTAAAGCTGACTAGCTGACACTGAAATGACAACCACGCTCAGCCTTTCGCTGCGGCGGAGGGTGGCAGCAGATTTTCATGAAGTGTGTGTACTCTTCAGCACATACAGACCTTGACAGAGCTACGCACTGTCAGGGGTTTGTGACATGACGTTGGGGCCCTCTTTTGCATTTCAACTTTGACTACCTGAGAGTACTCAGCATCCTTCGTTAGGATACGTCGTCTGGGTGATGTTTAGGATTGCTTCCGAGTGTGGAGCCCATGCATTGGCAAACAGGAATGTGTTAGGAACGCCGCTGCTGCAGAAAGCTGTGAAGCAGCAGGCTAGTATGAAATTTGGCTTGCAATTGTGATAAGTCAGTAGCACCAGCCAGGACTAAGCCAAATAACTTGTCGAAGAATGCCTGAACTTGTCTGATGTGTAGAAAAGCGTCTCTAGATTCAGCGTGTCTCTGAAACAAGAGAGGCCACAACGTGCTAGTAACAGGATCTTGTTTCCTCGTTAGTCACGGAAAACAGGCCTGTCCTGTCTGCGGGTTTGTTTTAAAAACACTTCTGTTTTGATTGCAGCATTTGTGCAAAGAATATAATTACTCACAGCAGGGAATGCTTGATAAACCAACACATCTGATGGTGGAGCTTTATCTGTTGAACCAAATTCCTCGCTGGGTCTGGAGTGAAGTCCATTGCATGGAGAAGAAATTGGATTCTCAGAAATCATCAGTGTATTTGCAGTGGTTCTGTTGGTAGGAGGTGCTCTTAACATGGGTCAGAGTTTGCCAGATGAATGCTACCATCCTGGATCAGGAGCAACTTCGACTGGTGTTGTCCTAAGTCTCCGAGTTTTGTCCCTCACCATTTGCAATGACTCCACCACTATCCTTAAAAATCCTAAACCAGATCAACTGAAAAAAAAAAAAAAAGTTGTCTTATGCTTAAGTATTAATCAAAGGGGAAAAAAATCCATTGACTTCAGAAAAGGTGGAATTTCATATAGACTGGGTTCCTCTTTCCATTTATGTGTCAGTTTAGGAGACACCTGTAAGAGGAGACAGGAGACAGTTGCTTACTATATTTCAGACCTGTGACTATTACGTTTTTGGTTGTAATTTACACCGCATATTTCAAAGGCAATTATTCCTTCTAAAACAGCACAAAAATGCCAAAGTAACTATATCAGTAATTTAAAGTATTTGGATTAGAGCTGAAGCACGGAAGTGTTTCCATCTTCAGAGCCAACGAAATGTCAGTTTTCACCATGTGCAAGCCTAGGGCGCCTCAGGAGGATAAAAAAAACCTCCAAATAAATAAACAGGTTTAAAGAAAGGCTGCAGACAACACTGTCATGACTGACATCACTATATAAAAATATCAATATATGTATATATATAAAAAATCTGTTCCTGTGAGAAGAAACAGATCCAGCTGACAATACTACCGAGGTGATACGCGCCGTTCTTTTTGTTACAGGCTGGCACTCTTGGCCACTTTTTGTTTTCTGATTCATCAGACAGAGCTTTATTTCAGTGCATTGCTGCTTGTATACCACAACTCAGTGATTTTATAAACTGTACTGAGATTCTATGAGTTGATGTAAAAGTCAATGATACCAATAACATATTGCTTAAGAATTTTGGCAAATTATGAATGTTACCTTGATGAGAGACTTCATTGCATAAACCTGCCCAGTGGATCGGCAGTTCTGTACTGCACTCCAAAATTCTAATTACTACCGTGTTTGCTACTAGGAGCACCACATAATTAAACTCTAATGTTGGAGGAGTTTATGGTGGATTGATACAGGCCAATGTGCTCTACGACTTTGCCAAGATCACTGCCCATCTTTAAATTTCTG
>WHYT01016883.1:0-17513 GCA_009806455.1 Tetrax tetrax | reverse complement strand
CAGAATGGAAGTAACTGAAAGCTTGCACATTTAAATAGATTTTATCTCTTTGGAAGGAATAATCTTACTCCCTTTGCATAATGGATAGCAGCCTTAACACTTCCTGTTTCTTCAACTCCATCAGTTGCTTAGAATAAGGATCTAATTTTCACATGAATCCTATGGCAGGGCAACCTGATGGACCTAAATTCAATGAAAATTACGTAAAATTGAAAGAGAGCAGATGCCATTGTAAATGGTGGCAGGGTGGCACTATTACCATCATCTCCTTTGCATAATCGTGGTAGTGACAAAGCCAGCCCGCACATTTCGCAGCTTTTCTCAGCAAGTGGCGACTGGAAGCTTTTTGGAAAGAGACAGAGCTTCTCCTCCTATTCAGGATTTCTCAATTGCCTGAGCCATTCATGCTGGTTTTGTGCTCCTTGACACACTATCAGAGGTAAAGTATGAAATTTAAGCAATTTTCTAAATGGTAGGAAGCCCCCGGTTTCTTTCGTTAACTTCCTCCTTTAACGATGTGAGAGACTTATAAAGAAAATATCTGATTTTGTCATGTGTGTCGGGGGGCATACTTTTAAAAGCTCGCTGACTGTTTCTTTGTAGATTGGAAAAGGAAGGAGAGACTGAGAGACCCATACTCAGGTGCACATGATGCTTTGGATCCCACCTACACATCCTGGTCCCGCTGACTCATCCTCCAGTCCATGGCAGAGCAATCAAGTTATCTCTGGATTTTATCTCATTTCTCCTCTTGGAGTTGGAGAAGTAGTTTCAGAATATCCTAGGGAGTATCAGAGCTCTGTCATTCTCCAGCAACTTCATACCTACCTGGACCCTGGAGATCCTTTAGCACATGAGAGATGCTACTGCATGGTCAAAAGAACTAGAGAGGATAAATATCCTCCTTTTTTCTAATCTTCCTTCACTGGCTAGTTTTCAGATTTGCCAAGGTGTCTTGATCTGGCTGAATGGGATCGAGGCAAAGCTGACCCTTCATTCAGACAAAATCAGTGCATTTATTAAATACTAATGTCATCCTGGTTGAGGGATTATTTGTTGACTCACATGCCTCAAATCAGGTATCTGTGCATATTTTAGGGACCGTATACTTGTGAAGGAAATATCAATGTCTTTAATTTATATTTACCAAACTTACTATTCATGAGGGCTAACTTCAAGTATTTCAGAACACAGCTCTTTTTCCAGCACTCTTTGCTGCTTTAAGATATAAAAACATAAAAAAATAGAAAATTCTTTTAGCAGCAGCTTCAGAGACACTAAATTAGGCCCTAGATTCCCTAGCAGTCCTAAAATAGGAATTATTCTATCACACTATATTTGTGAGTTTCAAAAGGTTTTTTTTTTTTTATTCACCGTTAGAAACAAGTGGAAGTTCATTTGGAATCCATACACATCTCGCCATATAATAGAGCACAATGTACTTTGAGAAAATAAGAAGAAGAATAAAAAAATCCATTTTGCTTTAACAGTAGGAAATTTGGGGCTCAGGTGAACTATAATTGGTCCTGTTAACATTGCACACCACAATTCTGAGTTTCTCATGCGATGATAATAAATATTTACAAGATTTAAAGGATGGCTTCATTCCCAGCGTTTTATTTCCCCTTTCTGGAAGCTATTACCTGAAGTGCTCTCTGCTTTTGGTGATCTTAAACATAATCACCACAATTTTTCTTTTGAATGACTAAATCTCCACTAGAAAATATTTACAACTGTGGTAAGTTTAGAAGAGAACTTGCATCTACCGATGTTTTGTTTGATGCTTTTAAAGGAAGAGTCACCTGATTGTAGAAGAACCACCTGACCTTGGTCAGAGAATAAAATCCTCGAGCTCTGTTGAGTGCAAGAACCTTCCACCAAATCTACTTGTCACTGAGCTTCTCAGAGATTCCCATTTATGCTGGTCTTTCTCATGGTCTCATTTTTACCCTATATCTGGTTCTGCTGTCCTCCCTTTTATTTCGTAGCCTGAAGACCAAGTGCTCAATAGCCAAAGAAGAGAAAGACCTAAAATGACAGGTGGAAAAAAATAATGTTTATGGCAAATTTAAAATGCTGGGTCATTCACTGCCTTTGATAAATTATCTTCTTTAAACTAGTCTTATAATAGTTTGTTTGTTTGTTTGTTTTTTATGGGAAGGATTTTTCATCAGTGAAATGATAGAAACATGGATGTAGAGTTAGCCCTGGGTCTAACAGGACTACTGTCCTTATACAGCTGCCAAACTTTCATCCTTCAAAGTGATTTTCATGGTATTCTCATTTCAGAATCTCTGTTCTTGCACAGGACATAATCTGCCATTCTCACAGTGCCTGGCTGCAATGGTCTATGGTGGCTTTCATACCTGAAAGTGGCAGTTTCTCCCCATTTTGTGTATAGCAGGTTCTAAAGCTGTTTCAAAGTGTCTTGCCACTACATTCATTTAATTTCTCTCCATTGAAGGGAAATCGAATTGATTCCATCTGAATATTCTCCATGATCAAATGCAGGATGAAGCGGGAATCTTTCCACTCTTAGAAAACAGCTTCATGTGTAAGGTGTGTGGCTGTTGATGTACCCACGTGCAATTTGTCTTCAGCACAGGTGAGGAGGTTAGAGAGGGCTGATGAATTTTTCTCTCTGTCTACAGTCTGTTCTCGAAGAGGAACTGAAGAACATAATAAGCTGCATCAACTTAGTCGAGGTGTTAAGAAAAATAATCTTATGTTCCACTTTATCTTTTATTACTGCAGTTCATATCTGTATATTGCCGTATCTCTGGGCCCTAATGGGATTGTTTCTAATTTGTTCAAATTCAGAGCAGTTTTTATTCTCTCTCACTGTGATCAAGGTAGTCTCATACAAAAATTTGCTCTTCTAATCGGTTTTGTTAGATAGGATTGCTAATTAAATGTCTTTATACTTGTCTTCCAGACCAGTTTATAAAATGAATTCTGACACTGGCTGTTTGAAGCTCCTGATTCTGATACAGGTGATATTCAGGTTCATAACAGGAGGTTTGCTCACAAACATATTTCCAGAAAACGAAAATCACAAACTTACCAGAACAATGAATACGCGATGTACGCTGCTCCCTTTACTCTTTGGTTACGAACAGACAGTACTTTAAACAACAGACAATTAAACATGATGATGATCTCTTGTTTGTGACACTGGAGTAAATCTACTAAATTAAATCACCTGATTCATAGTGGTGCAAACTGAAGGAGACGCGTGTTGATATGGCAGTACAATTCATACCATTGCTTTACACAGCACTTTTTTTTGTTTATCCCCTATTTATTGATTACAGGTGGATCTAATTCAAACCCTCCGATCTTTGCTCTTTTGGGCAGTTTCGTATGCAGGTCCAGCTCCAGATAAAGGATTGCAAACCACCCTTCCCACGTGTGTGAGCGACAGGAGCCTCCCAGGTTTAGCACTGGGAGCGGTTTCACGTCAGTGGATTCACAACAGGCAGAGGTGTCTGAGCGGTTTAAATCCCCGTATTCGTAGAATCACAGAGTGCCAGGTTGGGAGGGACCTCAAGGATCAGCTGGTCCAACCTTTCTTGGCAAAACCACAGTTTCTCACAAATATTCCTCAAGCATCTAAGAAGACAAGACAATAAAAAGTTTTTAAACCCTGTTGAGAGGTAATATTAATACCTACGGTACATCCTAACAGAAGAAACTCCTGTCGCCAAACCCTACGTTTTAATTCTCAGTTTGGAACAATTGCTGTTTACACTGCAAAAAATGACCAACCGTTGAAGATAATGTAATTTCAAAACTTTGTGACCTGTTATAATGAGAGGGCAGCTGGGGGAAAAGGCTTTTCATTATGGTTTTAACTGCTTTGTGAGTCTGAATTTTCCCCTCAATTTACTGCTCAATTGAGACTTCTGCCAAGACTCACTGTATTAAAATTGTTTTTCTCTTTAGACAGTTAAGGAGAGGTTGTAATTAAGATAAGTGGGATCAAGCATCAGATCTCCAATTGATGTTGTTTGATGTAGCAGCTCTCTCTTTGCTGTTTTATAAGCTCTGTTGGTGTCAACAGCTGGAAACCTGAATGTTCTTCAGAATCATCATTAGTTTTTTGTGCATTTGCCTTCAGGCTCAGAATGAAAACTCTGTAATCCTCATGGCTTGACCCCACGGTTACGTAGACTTCAGAGCTCACATAACTTACAAATTCAGGTCTTGGGAAATGTGGCAACCCAAGATTAATGCAGGGTAATTACTTGGCTTCTTGGTACACTCTGACAGTTTCTCCCTTTCAAAACTCAGTATAAGTTTGCAAGTAATTAAGCACAGCTCTGGTTTTGTAATGCAAAGTCAAGCAGTTCAGTGCAGCCCTGCTGCTGCTGCTGGGTGGCTGGGTACCTGCATCACATCCCCTGCCATTCAGTGCACTTTAAAGCTCTCACAACATTTCTTTCCTTTCCTTCTGCGATGCTGTTTCTCTCGTGGCTGAGGAATTAGCCCTACTAACACCGCTTATGTGTCTTTGAATTTATTTACTTGTTCCTTCTGTGATGTTATTGTACATGATAGGGCGGAGGAATAATGCTTTCTAGCCTAAATGTTTTAGTTCTATAATCTTTTCACAGGTTACCAGTCCCCTGTTCTGTGCACCATGATCTGTTAAATCAATCCAGACTGGAGATTTTTTTTAGTATACCCTGTTAGATGTCTTCAGTCCCCATCCACTGTGACTACCTTGTGTTCAGCAAATACAATCGTTCACTGATTTTAAGGGGCGAGACTGAAGTGATCTGGGGCACACATCCAGATGCTCAGCTTACTGCTTTATAATCTGGAATTGTACTCTAGTTTATATTCTTGCTGGAATAGATTTTAGTCAGGCAGTTTGGGCTCGGACTCAAATAGCTGTAATATCAGAAAAGATCCAATGTTAGTTCTCTCTCTTACCTCTAGGAAGAAATACTGGCCCAGAGATACCACTTATAGAGCTGAAAGTGCTTAGTGTAAAACTGTCTTAAGCATTAAACTATATGTTTAAATTATCTGATGTATAGAAATAGGCACTTGCAAATGAAATAACATAGAAAAAATAATATAGAAAAAAACACTTTCAAAAGTGAGCTTGGGTTGGGATTTTAGTCTCTGTACAGAGTCTTAAACTTCTCATGAAGCAAAAGAGCAGCTTTGGCAGAAAAGAAGCGTTTTGTTGGAGGTTTAGGAAGCAGTAACAGTGCCTGGTTAGTTCAAGAGGTCAGGGGAGAATTTGTACACAGCCCTGTGATAGGTGCAGGGTTACGTCTCGAAGCAGAAGCTGCAAGAGAGGCGCTGGTGTCAGCTTTCTGGCACTGAGGAAGTGCAGTGGAAATGATGATTACACGCTGTGCTTCCCCTTACTAATGAGAACAAGCTTTCTGATTTTCTGTGATTTTCTTCTCACCATAATACTCCCGGCCTCTAACCGCTGATGTGTAACTTTTCCTATGTAATTAATCCCACACATCCTTCCATGTAAGTCTGTGACTAAGTTTGTCAGAATTTTGTGTCTGAATACTCTTGTGTTTCTGCGCCGTGCGTGGAAGGGCTCAGCAAGATGGAGACAAGCAGCCAAGTCACACTGGAGGTGGGCTCCTGCCTCATTTCTGCGGAAGGAGAACAGGTTATGCAGGGAACCGTTTGGTGTAAATAATTCCAGCAATCCATTGGACATCAGGCTTTACTGGGACTGTCGTTTCCACTTCTAGTCTGTGTCAGCAGCACAGCAACATCCTTTAGGAAATGCCATTATGGGCTGTAATCATAAGTGGAAAATATTTGGCTTCACAGCCTTTAAGTGGAAGTGCCTGTGATTGCTGTTTTCCGTGCAAAACATTTATTTTTAGTCCCCTTTGTTGCATTAGCAGTGATTTGGAACCAGCCCCTAGAGATGCGTTTGTCCAGGTCTTGGTGGTTCTTGCATCCAGACCGGCTCTGCACGCCTTGCCCTGGCCGATGGGTGCAGCTGGGACTCTTGTGAATTTGGAGGTGAATTTGGAGGGTGTGGCACCCTCCTTTTCCTGCATGATGTGTGATGGACACCGGGTGCTGTATTCCCACCCTCGCTGTGTGATACCTTTTTCAAAAAGGCATCAGAGCTTCTTCTGGGTGGTTAATCTGAGAGCTGCAAGGGTTTTCCAAATGAATGGCCTCAAGAGGTGATAAACCTGCTTGGAGGAGACTTGTGTTAGAAGCAACTGTCCTGGAAGAGTAGGGTTTGGACTCTCAATTGTTATTACCAATTATCCCATGGTGATGGGTTCCTGGTCCTGCTGGACCGTTCTGAAGCACCTTCTCCAGGTTTTACCACAAACAAGTCGTAGAGAACAAAGCGTCCTTACAGGTTTTTAAAATAATTTGTAATAATTGAAAAATCATAATAACAGAATAATAAAGGAGCTTCAAAGGCTTCACAGATAAGAATGCCTCAGTCTGTTACAAATGAACTAACGGAACAAAACCTCTAACCGCCTTTTTTAATACCACGCTAAATATCCAAGCGGGGCAGAATTCAGATATTCCCACAGCCCTATATTCATTCCCGTCCCTCGTCTGTTCCTCTGCCAGGAACATGATGTTTCTGTCTCAGTTATAAAACCCTCCTAGACATTGATTTTGCGTCCTCTGTTCCTATAACAAACCGCACACCAGCGTTCGTGTGAATCCGAGACAGAGCGCTGAGATAACGGCAGTGCTGTATGCGGGGGGAAAGGAAAACGTCCTGTATGGGACTGTGCTGTGAAAATTTGGCAAATCCAGAGCCCTGACGTGGTGACAGCCATTCTGCGTTTGCTGTGCCACGGATGGGTGGGCGGTACTGGGTGGCCTCAGCGGGAGCTGCTCCACGATGCCTGCAGTGCCCGTGTGATGCTGGTGGGCAGCAAGGAGGGGAACAGGGGAAATGTTTCTGGTTTAGGTGCCCAGAGATAAAACCAAGGAGGAGGCTTTGCTCAGGCCTGGCACCTGGGCTCTGATAGCCACAACAGTTGTAATCATCAAATCCAAATCTACTTTATTATTCCCTTAATTGGGAGGATAAGTACGGCTCATCAGGCTTAATGGGCAGTTAACAACACTTGGGTTTATGGTGTAGACTGAGATCTGCATTTACACTGCTGTGGTACAGAAGTGCTGGTGATGCTTTGTGATGTTAGACAGCTACCGCCGGTAGGAGCTCAACATGCCAAATTCCAGAAGAAGGAGCCGCATCCAAGCTTGGGATCTGGTGAAATTGGTGAAGACTTCCCGCAGATGTCTGTGGACTGTTGGTCAGGCTGACTCCAAGGAAGGCATCAGCAGATCAGGTGATTTCATTTCCAGCCAGAGGGCATTAGGTATTTTTGGTGTCTTTCTGTAAACAGGCGCAGAATCATAGAATCACAGAATGGTTTGGGTGGGAAAGGACCTTTCAAGGCCATCCAGTCCAACCCCCCTGCAAGGAGCAGGGACATCTCCAACCAGATCAGGTTGCTCAGAGCCTCATCCAACCTGGCCTGGAATGTTCCCAGGGATGGGGCATCCACCCCGATGGGTGGGAGAGGTGGCACTGAGCAGGAGGAACCCAAACAGATCTAGAGAGTGGGCAGGGGAATTTTATTCTTGATAATTTCCTTCTTTTTTTCAGGCAGTTTAGGTAAAGGGAAAAACAATGTTTTGTAAATATTTTAAGTACACAGCTCCCTTGAGGCCGGGTGGTTTGAAAATAAACGGAAGATCACCTGTTACCTGGCTGGTACAACACGGAGCAGGACAGGGGCCTGCAGACAGAGAGCATTAGATGGGAAGATTTCCTATTTTTCAAAAGAAAATCAAAGCCTGTAAACGTGGCAGTAGCCTCCATTGTATTTTCTGGGGATTTCTTAATAGTTTCACCTTCAAGTCTGAATGTTTTGCAAAGCAAATGTTTAGTAGGGTATTAGAGGCATTGATACATAATTCTGGGGGCAGTAGAACCCAGCAAGAATTTTAATTTCAAAACAAATATCCAAGCAAAAATTGCAAGTCGCTGTTTCCGTTCTGCTTCTGAAGTGAGTCTAATCTTATGTTTCATTACATATCCGCATGGACACTTGAATCGTTGTATGGAGCACCTGAATGAGAATTTAATCACACTGCCAATTAATTTGCAAAGAAACTGATTGAAAAATGCTGCTAAGTGCGAGAAGTTTTGGAAATGTAATATAGAAGCTCACCAGGTGTCCTTTTTTTAACTCTGAAGGACTCTAATGTAATCTGATAAATTAATTCTGTAATGAAGTTGCCGTGCTGAATTTCAAGGCCATCGGCAATGGAGAAAGCTGTAACGTTTTCTTTCATTAGGCCACTGAGGTGGGATGTATTTGCAAAACTGACTTAAACAGGCTAAAAATCTCTAGCCAAATGCTCTGGCAGGAACTAGAGAATTGGGTATTAGGATACATCTGTCCGTATCTGTACCCCTGCTCCCCCAGCAGCAGTGCGGTGCCTCACACCTGCCTCTGGCACACCGGAGACGGGGCGTCCTGAGTGGGCTTGGCACTGCCTCTGGCAGCTCTCCGAAAACTTTCCTCATCACTGTTTCTCTGGGACCCTCTAACCGTGCTCAGCTACCTTACCAGCTGTGGTTCTGGGATTCTGCTCTGGATTGCCAGCATCTTTTTCCCACTTGCATATCATAACCCTGGAAACATCCTTGTTCTGTCTGCTAGCGATGAGATTTCTCCTGCCCCGAGTCCCAGCAAATACAATCAGCTTTGGGGAACAACACTGCTGTTCCATAAATCCCTTTTAATCAAGCAATATTAAATGAAGAAGAAATAGTAACATCTGAAATAAAAAGCAAAATCACCATCAAAGCTAAGGTTTTACTCCAATGTGCAAGAAATACAAAGGATTAATAAATAAAATTTTTATTCACTCTCAGTTTTTATGTGGGCGGTGTTCAGATACTGTGCTGATGAGTGGTGATATAAAATGGCTGCGTAATATAAAAGAGTTTAAAGAAAAGGGTGCACAAAGGCAGTACAAGGATGCATAAATTCTGACGAAATTTAGAGTTCTAATTTATCTAGATAGTGCTGCAGAAGAATCTTGTATAAAGTCCAGTCACCAGGAATTGAGAGTCTCAGCAAAACTTTTCTTTCTCTTCAGAAAACACCTGTGAGCAGATCATGATCTTAATTACTGTGAGCATCTACCCAGTTAATTTTTTCAAGAATGATGACTTACGTGATAATGAGAAAAATGTTTTAATTTCATTTGCTCTACAGGTGCAGTAGTTTATCAGGATAGGTGTGAGAATTTGTGTGTTTCTAGGCAGGCAATAAACCTTTGCCTTTCTCCTTGCCGTTGCTGAGATAGCTGCTAAATCTGTTTTATGTAGGCAGTTGTGTGAGACAAGAACTGAGATGTACCTGAGTGAGGAGAAGCCTGACGCAACAGATCTGAAGCTGCCGTTCAATGGAAAACTCAGGAACTCTATTTTTTTTTTTTTTTTTTGCTGAAGGAGTGAAATAGCTCCTAGAAAAGCTTTCTCTCAGTCATGGAAAATACAAACAATTAGATTAGACAGGGCAGAAATCCAGCTGGAAGGAGAGGAAAATACAGATAATAAGGCAGGCGATACCTTCCCAGGTCTGTGGGACGCTGCCCAGCTTGCAGTACTCAAGGAAATTTTTTACTTTATTCCAAAGCATCTGGTGCTGCCTCTGTCAGAGAAGGGGAGTGGAGTGAATGGACCTTGGGGGTGACCCAATCTGGCAATTTCCACCTTTCTGAGAGATGCAATGACAGCATCAGTGCTCAGGTGTCAGGGACCGGGCTGTGTTGCTCTATCTGTGTCTTTGAAACGTGCACACATTGGCAGGGTTTCCCGCATCCGAAGGCCAGACCGGCGTAGGTACCACACACGACCAGCAAACCAGCGGCTGATGTGCGGTGTGAACTCCATGGAAACCCGTCATCCTTGGAAAAAGCATACAGCTGCATCCTCTGTGTCATCTCCAGCTTTTGAGGCTTTAGAATATGTCCCTCTACTTCCCCCTCCTTTGCAGGAGCCCAAAAAGCTGCTTCTTCTGCATTTATTGCTCGCTGTGCCAAGATCTGAAAGTGTGTGGTGTGCTAAAAACACTTAATAGCACAGAGAGGAGCCGGCTGCTTTCCATTCTTTCAGTGTGCTGACAGCTCACTTCTGAAAGTTTGAACGGTAGAGAGGAAGCAATTTGTCTGCAGTTTCTGATTATTATTTTTATTATTCAGCCCTAAAGGAGGATTCACAGTAACCAGGGTTTCGAGTCAGCAGCTCAGGAGGAATGAGGTATTTTCCGTGAACTTATAAAAGCGTATGTCTTTTGTTGAGTTGTTACAGGCGCTCGGCTGAGCCCACTCACATGGCTGGTCCCAGGGGATGGGGGGGTGGCACCACAGCATCTGCTGGCCCTCCTTGCTGGGGGGTCAGGCAGTGAATTCACAGTCAGCAGAGGTGACACTGGGCAAACTGCAGACAGAACATGCCAGGGCAGCAAGAGATTGTAGAGAGAGGCTCCCAGGTCCCCTGCATGGAATCTGAGACACTCAAGATGCCGCTTGGCAGATGGTTAGCAGCATCCTCTCTTTCTTGGAGGCTGCATCTGCGTGGTTTCACCCGAGATTACAGCAACAAATTTAACTTTGCATTTGTACAAAAGAGCACGCTGGTGGATACATACTGCCCTTGAAAGTGGCCCGTATGCATAGTGCTGCCTGCGTGGGGGAATGCACTTGGCAGTGGCCAGTCAATGTGAAACTAGTGTGAGTTTAAATATCAGGATTTTTTTTTTTTTCAGATTGGTAGCTGCCCATTTTGCTACGGTGATGCAGGTTGAAGCACCTACCAGCCCTCCTTTCCAGAGTCCCTCCTGTAGAACGAGAAAGGCACCTTATTGTACAGTTCACCAGGGAAGACTTGGAGATCGGTGCGGAAGGCTTGGGAGTAGAGATCATGGGTCTAGGGAGGATGAGGTGATGTGGGTATGGTCTTCAGTGAAGTGTCTTCTCCTCCCTCGTCTGGGGTGAACCATGGCCTGGTCAGAGATGACCTTGTAGATAAACTTTATTGCCCTGTTATTCGGACCTGGAGCCTATTGACTGCAGAACATTTGAAGATCAGGTCTCCAAGAGCAGACAGGCTGGTGCCGTGGCATCGTTTGGGAAGTGCAGAGGGAGGTTGCTATTCCAGAGCATTTCCCACAGCAGCTGCTGCAGGCTGGAGTATAGAAAAATGGATTTTTTTTGGGTGCTTTGAGCCACCTTCCCCTCCTGCTCCCGCCCACCTTCCCACACGGTTGTCAAGCCGTTAGTTTGTGCCTAGAGAAGTTTTTGTTCCGCAGTTCCATTTGTCACAACAGTCGTGTCAAGAGGAGATTGTTTGCTTATTTTTTAATTTTTTTAAACCGGGCACATTTCAAGGGTAATTTTCAGGGACTCAGCCCAGGCAAAGGCATCTGCAAAACAGATGGAGGATGTTCAGGTACTGGGAGCCCTCCTGAGGTGGTGGTACCCTCTGAGGAAGTGTTTTGCTCCTCATCGGAGTCTATGAGCCATCTGACTACCGTGTACAAATTTAGGGGCTACAAAGTGTATTTGTGAACTGGCTCATGCCCCTGTCTGTCTCTAAATGGACTTGCTTTGGCTTCTATTTTGTTATTTAATGTGATTTGCAGCCTAGCAATAATCTGCCCCGCTCTTTTTTTTTTTTTTTTTTTTTTTTTTGCTATGTATCCTGGCAAAACCGAGGGGCTGAGGCTCGCTCGGCTGGACTGACAATCACGACAGGGGACGGAAGCCCTTGGGAGGGTGGGTATGGTGGCTGCCCCACCCCTTGAGAGCCCAGATAAAGCTAAAATAACCCGGCACACCTCTCCACGATACGAGGGCTGAATGGCCCTGTGCGAGGGCTGACCCATGGCAACAGCCCCTTCTCATGGTGAGAGCCTGGCAAGTGGCAGGATTAGGAAAACCCACGGCTAAACCCAGGACTTTGAACTCCAGTTGTGGATTTGTGCTCAGGGATGGGAACCATGCTAGGAGCTAAGCAGGCGTGGTTTCCCCGTTTCTCAAGGTCTGGACCCTCTTTTCTGGTTTTCAGGCTTCTATAAATTAGAGATTCAGTGGTTTTCTTTTCATACGGAGACAAAAGATTCTCATTTAGCTCATTTTCTGATCTCTGGGCTTGTGAGAGACCTTTTTATTGTGTGACAAATGTGATCAATATGATGCTCTTTCCACCTACTGCATTTCTGTTTCCCTGCCTCTGCTCTGGTGCCATTGATGTTTGGGGTAGGTTTTGCAGAGAGCTGAGAACATCCTCCTCCCCATGTATTTTTCATCCTTCTACTTTCACCAGCCCCACAAAATACCCTGATGATGTTTCTGCCTTCTCTTTTGCCATTAACAACTATGTTTTGTGACAAGAGCTATAGCTGCAGTCAGCATGCAAAATTTGCTGTTATTTTAAATAACCATCTGCTCTCCCCACAGTCTGCTACCTCATCCTTAATTTCTTTATTTTTTGGATGTTTATTTTGATTAGCCTTGTCACATGGTGCTATAAGGAAATCTTGCTTCGCTTCACACGCTACTGCCGTGTTGATACAGAAAACTGGCTTACAACCGAAAAGATGTTATTTTTTTCCATTTCTCCCCCACTCCTTTTTTTTTTTCTCCAGAAAAAAGTTTTATGTAACAAAATGTTGTGTAAGGAGGAGAACAGCAGGGAGTGCGTCAGGACTCATGGATTTTCTTTTCATCTCTGTCACAAATCCACTATGACACGTTGGGCAAGTCGGTACAGCCCAAATCTTCTTACTGGGATCACTGCGATAGTTGCTGCAGTTGCTTAAGTAGATCCATGGTCACACCTGTCTAACAAAGATTAAACTCTAACCTAAACAAAAATAAAATCTTGGAAAAATCATCTATATCAGAGAAGAGCTGATGTGCTCCTTTGTTTATTTGCATTAAAATTACTGGTGCAGACAGATCCTGAGTTTCAGACCAGCATTCATATTTGCATGCCAGGTTTGCATGTTTAAGATTTATAATGTATATACTTTTTCCCTCTTACAAGCAACAAGTCTATGGTAACTGAACAGCCACAGTTCTGGGTGGGGAATCTGTGCCTGTGATGGAAATGTGACGTACCATAAGAAATCTCTCTTTGAGGAGCAAAAAAATAATGAAGAAATTTGTACTCATTTTGCAAATGCAATTTAACTAGTCTGGGTTGAATAAAGAAACCTAATTTGGCTTCCTGTGAGGAACATTTTCAGAGGAAATCTGGTCCCCTTGAGTGCTTTGCATGCATTACAATTCTTGCATATCCGTGGGGAACAAACCGAAGTGTGGTCGTGTCAAAACTGCTGCTGTGCTGCCTTTCGTTACACTGCATTTTTCCTGAGGATTTATCTTAATGTTGGCTTCGGGCGTATAAAACAAACTCTGCTGACCCTGGCTGTGCTGGTGTACAGGCAGGGAGGTGTGAACAAGCCACAATTAGCTTGATGAGTCTTTGGAGAGTCTTAGTGCCCAGCCTGGGTTTATTTATTCTCATCTCTTCTATCAGTATAAACTGTGAGTAAGTCTACTAGTGAAAAAAAAAAAGGAAAATAAGGTCTCTTGGTTCTGCCAGGGATTTCAGAAGTTCACTTAAGGTGTAATTTTTATGTTATAAAACACGAGGGATTCCTCCAGGAGCCTCAAAAAGACATCTTTGACTGCTTTAACACCCCGCATCGCTTTGGGTTGTGTGTGTCAAGAGCAACTCTTCTGAAATCAAAACAGTTTTAAAGTTTCTTCCTGAATTAATGATATAGCAGTCTCGTTCTGTAGGAGTTTTTAGATAAATTTGAATACATTTGTCTTGCTTTTTCTGGGGCTAGGCTAACTCATTAGACAACTTCTGCAAGCTGAATACCAGCGTGAATAGTTAGCAAGCCTGTTCCATGTGTGTCTGAGCGCAAAATTGTTACGTTACCAATGAAATTGTTATGTTACCAATGAAAACGGGAGCAGAAGGGTCCTCAGGATGGATTTTCCTTTATCCTTCCCTTGACTTGTCCTAAACTCTAAAAATGTAGCTAAACATTTTGGCTTCTGCCGGTATTTATTCTGTGTACCCACTGTTAGGTTTTTCTAGGAAAAAAAAAACCCAAACCAACAAACAAACCCAACCAACAACAAACCCCCCAAAAACCCAAACCAGAAAAAAAACCAAACCAGAGTTGCTGTACTGATGCACTAACACTGATATTGGCCTGCAGAAAATAAAACCTTCGTTACTGTTGACAGCTAAATAAACAATACTTACGTTATCTACGCAGTGCAGCCATGGGTTCAACACAAGAAATCTCCTTTTTCATACCATAGCCCTTTCTCTAGGCTGCTGTTAACCACCCTTGAGGGAATTCATTGAGTTTTTCTGGTGAATTAACACCACGAAGGACTAGAAGGTACATTATTTCCTACAGCACAAGGATACACGCTGCTGCCGCTGCTCTCGTTACTCAGTGGAGGGCAGTAATGGATGATCAAAGGAGGTTCACCTCTCCAAGACAAGTGAAAACCATGTGAGTCCTGTTGATGCAGAGCCACAGACAGGGAAGTGGAAAACACTGGTCTGCAAAGGATGGAGTGAGAGATGTCCTGGGGAGTTTCCTGAGCTCATTTGCAGAGTGCTCTACGTGATTATTGTTAACCTGGGGCAATACCGGGCAATTCTGAACAACCAGGAAAAGAGAAACTTTCCAAAATCTCTAAGTGATTTTGCTTTTTAAAGGAGGAGGGAAGTAGCAAAGAAAGTTTTTATTAATTTTAAAATAAAAAGATTGTAAGCACTAATTTTGTTCTGCCCCAACTATGCTCAAAATCATCTTTTCCCTTCTCCTGTGCCTGAAAAGACATGGATTTTTGTTCAATGTCCAGATGTTTTTCTTCTTCATGTGACTGTGATACTAGCCAGAAAATCTGTAAGAATCCCTTTGCATCAGGCACTTGAAAACAAACTCTATTCCCAAGTGCTTATAGTCTGTAACTACTGAAGGAAAAAGGGTGGATAAAGCCAGGTGTTAGAGCAAGCCGCGACTGCCCCGCTAGACTTGAAATCCTTCGGTGTCCTGAAAAGCAAGAAAGAAAGGCTGGCTTTCCGTGGATTAGAGATATTTCACATCTTTCAGCTTTTAACTCGTTTTCTGTTGGAATTCTTGAGTAAACAAACTCTGAGTTTGTGTCCCAAATGGCCAGGTTTGGTTATATTCCATTTCATGGGATCGGAAGAGTTCCTGAAGAAATTAAAGTCTGAGAAAGCTCTCAGCAGAAGGTGGCCTGGCGAGGGGATGCGCTTTGTTAGTGTTCTTACTGGGAACGGCTGCTGTATGAACCCAGTCCTAAGCAGGCAGCAGAGAAGACACACAAGAAGGAATCTTTATGAATATTGCAATCTTTGAGGGAGACTAAAGATAAAAATATGCCTTAATAAATACTAGAGAATCCAGCCATGAAACACCAGTTTGTAGGCTACCAGGCTTCATTGCTCGCGGAACAAATGTGCTTATGAATATCCTGGGAGCATCCCATTTTCTCCTCTCTGGCTGTTATCACAGGCCCTGTCCCATCAGTGCTTTGATTTTGTAGGTGGGCTCCTCAGGGCAGAGACATTAGAGGGTGGAAGCAGAAAGCAGGCACAGTTGGACAAGTTTTCTGTCTAAGTTCAGGCTTCCCAGATGACCTTGGAAGGCAAACCGTGCCCTTCTGCTTCTTTATAGACTGCTATAAAATCCACTTTGCAATATTTCTTGCTGTGAAGGTCTTTAATTATGAAGCAGGTATCTTACTGAACAAGGGAACGTGGCACATCTTTGTCGTCTGCATCTTGCTGGCTGTGATTATTCTGCTTGATGAACAGTGATAGAAACTTTCCATTTCTCCCTGCTCCTCCAGGATCTGCCGCAGGGCTCTCTGACCTGGGGATGTCCCCCGAGCTGTAATCCGTGCCCCTGATTTCAAACTTTTCCCCGTAACTGGCATCATTCAGAGCTGGGATGGCTGGGCAGAGCCATATTACGAACCTCTCAGTATCACTCCTGAGTTGGCCAAGGGGAAGGCTGTCCAGTGATGTGAATTAACCCCTTCAGCTAGTGCTGGGCACGTGCCCTCAAGAACCTCAAGAGCCCATGAATTTAGTTAGCTATGGTAGAACTGGCAAGACTTGAAAGGTAAACGCTGGATGAACTGGAGTATGAAATTTCAACGCACTGCAACTATAAATGCATAACAGAGAGCGAAAGGCAAGCATGAAGAAGAGATTAAAGACCTGACTGACATGAACTGTCCCCTGCTCTCTTCTTATTCAGAATGGGTTCAACTGATACCTGTGTTTAAATCGTACCTACCAGCTGGCAGCTTTTCCTAATTATACCGAATTATATTTAGACCATGAAAATTACCAGGTCATACAGTTCTACCCAGATTACTGTATAACTAGCTAAATCAGGAGTAATTGGAGGCATTGCCCCAATATATAATTTACTTGACAGCTGCAATGCCTACTTAATTTCCACAGGCGCTTTCCCAGCCCCCATTGATTGCCGTAGTGCTCATGGTACCGAGTGGTTTAAAGCCAGCTCAAGCCTATTTGCAGCCACAGCCACAAATGGGACCTACCCTCAGTGGTAAGGGCAACAGCTCACATCCATCCATCCATCCATCCATCCACCCATCCATCCATCCACAGATAGATCTACCTTTTCTCTGTAACCTCTGTTTGAAGGCTGCCTGCTAGACTGTTGCTTGAGGAACAAGGAATTCTGATTCTAATTAAGAAATTCCATAATTCTGATTAGTTAGAATAACTGCAGATGGCTGAGGGCTACTTGGGGCTACAGCTCCAGGGAGCTTTTTGGTGGCAGTGCTCAGCATTTTCACTTACTGGTGTTTTACTCTGTTAGGAGCAGCAGTTTTCTAACCCCTACTTGAGGATTCAGCCTGTTGTTTTTTGTTAGCAGCCTCAATTTTTGGTTGTTGCTCTCCTCTCCCATTCAGAGATCCTTTAGTTCTGCTTGGAGAGTATTTAAAGTAAAGGCACATCTGATTTCGCTGGAACAGCCTTCTTTCCCTAACAGCTTGATAAATTATCTGCTGCCGTCATTTCTGATTACATAATTTTAGCATTTCATAGCCTTAATCCTAAACTGGGGCTGGACTTGATCACAACTTAAGAAGTTTATATGCACTCTGGCTTGACATCTGCCTCAAACCTGCACTGGGCTCCAGCCACGTGTTTCTCTAGGGTAACAGGAATTTTCACTCAGCACAGAGTTTTTTTCCAGGTTTAGAAGACTGTTGATTTCTTCTGAAACAGATCCCAGTACTGATTTTTTGTACAAATAAAGAATGAGGCTGTGAGCTCCAACAGAATAAAAATATGTCCAAATCCAACTCTTTTTTTTTTTTTTTTTTTTTTTTTTTTTTTTTTTTTT